>JAMKCH010014565.1:0-147024 GCA_023653785.1 Ophioderma brevispina
CAAGTTGGCAGAATGACCCAGTTACTTATGTAATAAAAGGTCTGTCAACCTTTATTGTAGAGATTCTAGTATCTACATTGTACAATATTATGCTATTGTTCATGGCAGCTGGGATTCCCCCTGAAAAAGTTAAAATGACAGGTGCAAATGGAGCTGAAATACAAAGGTAAACATTGAAATAGAACCCTTTTAGAATGGATTTTGTGAAATACCTCTGTAAGAGTCCTGATGTTAACCCCCTGAGCACTTGAGTGTCAGTGTTTTTTGATTTGTTGATTACATGATCTATTCATTTGAACAACTAATTACAATTGATTTTATAAAATAGTCCTCTTCAGCCCTAGCACATTTTTACCTTACTGCTGATTGGCTCCATAAATGACGCAGTTGCCTTTTTATCCTATTGGGAGGTTGTGCTCATGGAGTTAAGGGAGAGTAAGTGGATATGTTCCGACCATAAAATATTCAGAATGATAGTTTCTTATCTCTCTATTTTTAACTGAAATACTTGTGAGTAGGTTTTGTGGGAACAAAATCTGTCAATTTGAATCAAATTTGATGAAATTAAATTTCCTCAAATATAGAACCATTGAATATGTCATTTTAAAACCAGATGTATAAATAAACTCAAGGAGAGCTCTCAAATTGGAAAGATTTTTTTAATGCATGGATTTTAGATGGTTATGTAACAATGCTTAAAAATAAAAGTTGCAGGTATATGTGTGGGCATTTTGCATCAAACTAATTCAACGAAATGTCCATGTGCGTGCATGCATGCATGCAGGAATGTTTGATGGCCCACCCTTGGCATTAAACACATTTCTAACTCAGCCAAATTACTCTAATCACATGATACAGGTAAATATACATGGCAAACAATACACTGGCATTTCAGACTTTTTGGGTCCTTTCCTTGAACGCCCACTCACAAACATTTTGTTTCAAAATTTCACAATAAAATTTTGTCCTGAAAATCTAAACAAAAAAATTCAAGATGAGAGCCTTGTAGATTCAGCAATCACTTTTTTGAAGCTTTTTCGAAGAAATTAGGAGATGCTGATGGTGGTGTGATCTTGGTCATGACGATGACGACAATGATGGTTTTGACGCTAGCGAGAATGATGGTGATGACGATAATTGTTTCGGTACTCTAACCCTAACAGTCTTTTGGTTTCTAGCCTATCTCCCGAGAGGAAGGGGTGAAGGGATAGAAGCTAAAGAAGATTGGACATCCGTGGCGGGATTCGATCCTGGGACCTCTGGCGCACCATTCCCATGAGCAGGGATGACAAGCCACGAGGAAGTCGCTGGCCTGGCCAGCGATTTCGTGCCCATATGAGTGTTGATACAATGACGTCATCGCATCTTTTTGGACTTAGTTCTTACTCCTAGCCTCAGCTCATTGAGTTTTAGTGAGTTTTGGTCGTGATAATGTTAGAAGTAATGTGGGAAATGTTTCTTTATGTGAACAGTATTACAGAAATGTGCCTGGAAGTAATGCGGTATTTTTGCAACTCTGTTTGGATATAGATATTAAAGTACCTGTAAAGATTTGATTGAGTAATTCTAATAATAAAATACCAGCATATTATATTTCTCACATCAAGTTGACATGTAGAATATACAGGTAAGCCAAATGTCCAGATGAGAATAAAACCACCTTTGACTGCTATTTTAGGTAGGTTCAGAAGTAGATTTAAACTTTACCTAGAAATCTGGCATTCCAAATGACACTAAAACTGCTTTTTGATATTTTTTTTCCAAAACCACCTTTATATCTTTCAGCGGTCCTCACCAGCCAGAACAGAAATAGCAGCTCAGGCCAGGCACATTGTGAGTGTAACAAGATTTTTTTTGCTTTTATTCTCCCAGTTTTTCTCCTTCATTTGACCATGCAGGATAGCAAATAAATAGCGACAAAATTCAGAAGTCTTTCATCACCATCCTGGCTAGTAGTTTTTGTTCATTTGCTTTGCCCGCGGCCAGAGCTCAGAAAAGTACGGGAACGTGGGAACACTGTTCCCAGAAAAATCATCCAAATTTGCAGAAAATATGCGAGGATCTTTTCCAAAATGTGATAAGTTAGCCAAATTTTCACAAAAATATGTTAACCCCTTATATTTGCTCATCAGTTCCCTGAATATTTCTATGACCTGACCTGGGCTGTTATAGTGTATGCCAGATTCAAAAGTTTCAGTTGGTGTTTACTCTTTCAAGACTAGTATAAGAACAAGAAAATATTTAGTCAATTCCAAAAATTTTGAAAAATAGTGATGACACTTTTGTTTGTAAATGTTCTAGAAATAGTTACATAGTGAAGACTGTGGTCAACACAAATTGAAACTTTTTACAACTGCAACTACCTGTTTTTGCTTGTTTGTTTTTCCTTTCTTCCTTTGTTTTTTTTTTTTACTTTCTTTATCTTGTAGAATTTCATCTTAGATCATGCTTGAATTGTCCACAACAGATTGTCCATTTTTTACTTCATTTTTAACCGAGTGAACTCACATCTGTAGTTAGTACGTCATCCTGATCATTATCTGAATGGTGTTTCTAGAATCATGTTTTCATGTGTGGGTGTGCTGTGTTTCCATTTTGTGTTAATAAATTTTGTGCACTTTAGCGTGGAGGGGGAAAAATTGTTGGAAATAATTCTCATTGTGAGCTTTATAAAATTTTATGAATCACTGCTGGGATTTTACCTTGTGTGGTCATATTTTGGCACACAAAGGCAGGAGGAGCTTTTGTTAGTAAGTATTAAAGGAAGGGAAAATCATAGATTTACTCCTACTTAAGGGAAACAAGAAAATAAATTTCCTTTGACAAGTAACTTTCCCATCTCTACTCTCTCTCTCTTTTGATTTTGTTGTATCAGTGCACCATTTCACTTACCTATCCACCTACTGAATGGTAGTCTTAACCCCTGGACAATATTGCTGTCATTACACTGTTTTTGATTGGATGATTATGCAATATATTCATTTGAGTACCCAATTACAGTAGATTTTCTACGGTATTTTGGATGACAGTGTGTTGATTGGTTCATCTGGCAACATTTTCTAATTGCTTGTTCTTACACATGCCATGATATATTTTAAAGTGGACAGGAGGAGATTTTTTTGAAGATACAAATTTCTCTCAAATTTCACTGGATCGGTTGTAGACCACCTACCGAGAACATTTCTAAGGTTTATTGAACAAACAAGTACAAAAGAAAACTGCAAACCTTGTTTCGAACTTGGCTGCTATCGTAATCGTCCCATAGAAAACCATACTTTGAATTTCTTTTGTGCACGACAAAAATGACTAAATCATCATCTTATTACATAAAGACGGCGTATTCGTCTTATTCGCATCGGGTGTGATCTATTACATTGGTAAGCATTCCAAATATGCAAAAAAAACAGGGTTTGGCAAAAATTGGGGGCGCTCCTTTCTGGAAATCTCATGTCTCTTTAATGATGCTTGAATAAGTTGTAGATAGAAAATTTCAGAGTGATGCTGTGCTACTGCATCAGTGAGTCTTCAAAGCCTTCATATTTGATAAACTTTCAAGCAAAAGTCCCCAAATTTTAAGTTCTGCAAGCACAAAATGTTGGTCCTAAGTCTAGCTGTACCCCTGATGATTACAAATCTGGGACAACACTTCAACCAGAAAAAGATATTTAGATTCCACTGGAGATCTTATGCCAGCTTCAAGTAGAGGTTACCACATATCAGTTTACTTCGCACATTTCACTTGATCAACTCTTTCTCCTTCCCTCCTGAACCAGAGAGGAGGCATTTGGAGTTGGATATTGTTATTTTGAAATCAAGATTACACTGAGCTTTGAGATGGATTACACTGATATCCATCGCTAAAAAGTACATGTACTTTTCTTTCCGGGTGGCTAATAAATTAGGATTTGGAGCACTGGCACATTAGTTGTCTTGGAGAATCTTGGGATGTGGCATTGTGATGTAGTTTCAGAGGCCTGCATCTTACCTAGTGAAAGCAAGAGGCTAAGATGTACCCAGAGGAGGGGGGGGGAGAAATCCCCTAGTTTTTAGCTTAACTAATCACTTTGTTTGGAAGGCATTGCGCTGGCTGTTTTGTTTTAGTCAGTGCCTCATGTACTCTTCAGATAGTGTTGCCATGTTGCCCTAATTTCATCTCATTTTTGGCGGAGTTTCCCCCGTAAGCTTCCTCTGCAAATTTTGGCAATTGTGACCAAGCGATAGCTTTGAAAACAACCCAAAAACAAATGTTATGATATGATATATGGTATTGAAATGACTAACTGCAGGCAATAAGATATTTGAAATTTTACTTCAACTTTAAAAAAGGAAGAATGAAAAGAAAATTGTCACTAGAAATGAAAAAGAAATGCTTTGAGCAAGATCGGTTTTGTTACAAACTTTTGTAAAATAAAGCAATTTCGGTGAATGCATATTTTTTTTTTTGAAGGAAATGTTTTGGTGACATCTGAGATAATCCTCCAAGCAAGAGGTTGTCAAAAGAGAGAGAGAGAGAGTGATGTGAGAGAGAGAGAGAAAACAAAAATAAGGTGTAAAAATATAAATGCCTGCAAAATTGTGCCCAAATTAACAGAATGACTTACAGAATCTACCCACCACATTGCCAGCCAAATGAAATGCATGCCCACCCAGTGGCAGTAGTAGTGGGTATCCATCTATGCTAAGTTAATTTCTGTTCCCTGCACACATACTGTGTAATGTTGACTTGAGCTGAATATCGCCTACGTCCATATTGCCGCTGCGGAACTGGTCCCTCACGATTGACCGAATTTTCCATGCTCGGAATGAGGCGATTTGCCAGCAGATGGCATGTACTGTCTATCTCTCGGCCGAGTTCAGTGACCCCCACACAGCTGTGATGTGAAAAGTTAACCATCGGTTGTGGGTGTATCATTTTCCATTCTAGCACCATTGAATTGTTTGTTTGTCGCTCACACCTTAGGATTAAAATTTTTCCTCAAGACCATGTGGGCAATGTTTTTACAATGTGTGTGATAAAAAGTTGAGTGGAGGGTGAATTGCTTGCTCATGTTTTAAAAGAGAATCGTTCCTTGGTAATTTGCAGAGAGCAGTTAAAACCAATGTTGCTACCATTAAAGGGGGTTGATCCCATTAATTAAAAGTTTCATCTTGATTGAAATGACCTTGGCCCCCAAACCCCATTTGTAAGTTCACATGATATTTCAAACCGTTTTGATATGAGTGCTAAAACGTGATTTTTGTAAACCCATAGAAGACTCTGCAAAATATTGGTTGACCAAAAGGAGGGCACTGCTATAAACAATCCAAAATCCAAAACCATTTTTAAGAACCATAAGCTTTCACAGGAAAAATGAGAACAATAGTAGCTTGCTTCTGACTCCAAAAATTTGGCTTACGTATGGTTAAAGTTGGTTATGTGGACGAGCGGTCTAGCGATCAGGTCTCAAATTCGTAAAAGAAACCTGAAACTGAAATCGGTTACTCTATTCGTGTTGCGGGACATGGCCTAGGCAGACTCTTGGTCTATTTCAATTTGGTCCTGGTTTGACTCATCCAAGTCTTTTCTTAGTCGATATCAGAATTGATCTCGAAAGTCAATATAATGCATATTTCAAGTTCAAAAAGGGTTACATTCTTGAAGAGCTGATGGAGAGGTTTAAGTTATGGTTGAGAGGCAGGAAAGAAACAGTATGTGTTTACATATTCCCCCACCATTAGATTTGTCAGGTTCACTAGAATTGTCTGAAAATCTCCAAAAGTGGTGTCGCTTGCCTGAGGAACATGTCTCAGATGTGCAATTAAGTCTTCCAGGATTAGGAAACTTGAGACATCTGCCGAAAGTTGTACTCTTGACTTGGCTTAGGATGCATGCAATTCCTCGCTCGCAGTATTTAGGTAAAACGTACAGTAGGGAACCCAGATAGTGGCATCCGGTAACAGCTGGCCAAGTGTTGCTGAATCCCAACCCCCCTTTCTTAATTAATCACAGGAGAGCACTGCCTCCTTGCAGTTCAGGGGGGATATTAATGGAGCTGCTGAAGGACTGGGAACAAATTAACATTGTAATTTTTGATTATTGCAGAAGTCCACACACCCACTTGCTTCCCACAAGTTTGGAGCCTGTCGGGAAAGGCTTATGACTGAAGCAGTGCCAATGTATTTGTTCTGGAGTGGCATGTCTATATTTTCTAGATTCTCACTGATGGTACTTAATGGAGATTGCCAGTTTTAACTTGTACTCTCAGCCAAAGATAGATTACACTGCAGATGTGGTTGAAGGAACCTCCTTTTTCGCAAGCTTGTATTTTACAGCGCCTGCAGTGCCAATATTTAGAAAAGTTTGTAAAATCGGCACTGGGAACGTTTTCCGCAGCAAGTTTTAAACGTGTTATTCTTCTGATTCCTGTGTCTTGTGAAAACAGCCGCTTGATTGCTCTTTCAAACTTTCATTTTATTAAATGTGTATAGGATGGCAGCCCTGTGTCACGAATTCTGAGGAATAATGATTGAGGCTTGGTCAGTGGCGAATAAATAAAAACACGTTTCCCGTGGAAAAAAGTTTGGTGAAATTAAATTTAGTTAAAGGAAAACTTAGCCAGTTGAAGCTTGTGTTATCTCTTCCTCTTTCTCTCTTGACAGACACACACAACACACACAAACACAACAAAAACACACACTCGCGCATACTACACACCCATTTTGTTTCTTTGTTAAGAGGCAGGCATCGTTTGTATTTTGCCACCTCTTGCAAATCAATCGATGGGATATTATAGATCGATCAAGTAACACATGAGACAGGCTGGTTTAAATTGTCTCCAGTAAGATTACCGTTAGTGCTAATAAACGTCATGTTGTCAAAGTAGATTTGAAGAAAATGGCTGTCTCCCTCCCTCTCTATCTCTAATGCTTGGCAGTAACATCTTGCATTACGTTTACAAGCAAGCACCCAATCCGCCCACATACAGGCCTTGTTCTAACCCCAGTTAGATCACAAATGTAATATTATCGTAGTCTCTTCCTTCGGCAACATTTAAGAACCAATTTAGTGCATCCGTAAAGCCGATGTTAGAAATTCACCACGCCACACTCAAAAGAAATCTGTGGAACAGACTAGCGAGCTATATAGGTTTATCCCATGTGACCCACATACGGAACAATCAATGTATGTCATCTATGCTATAGCTATGCATCTTTGCTGCATAAAATGCACAGGCCGTCAAACATTTTATTTTATCACAATATGTACAGATTTTCCTTCAATCAAATTGCTGCATTTTTAGGTCTCTTCCTCTCGCCCTTGCTCGGTCTCTTTTGCCTTCTCCTTATTCCGTTTTCTTAACAAAAAGTTTAATAACTTGACGTGTGGCTCTTATCACAATTGTTCCATTTAAGGGATTTTCCCCTTGGGTATGGCTTTAAAATTCTCATTCTTCAAGATACCATGCATGCATATGCTGCTGATTGTAAGATTTGAAACCTCAGTAGTTGTGCCAAATGTCGTTCATATATTCTCATCCTCTAACCTCAGTTCATTTTACACCTATTACACTAATATGTAAAGAATCGATCCTCATCTACAGTTTGGGTACCATTAACAACACGATCCCTCAGTGCTACATTCTAATTTACTAGGATGTGTCAGACTTTATTCGCTAAAACCAAAACTGTTGCATACATGACCCGAAGGTAGACATGTCCGCTTAAAAAATCAACCTCATGAACAGTTTTTAATGCATCTAACAACACAGTCCACCAAGTACTGTGTTCTGTAACCCATAGTCAAATCAGACCTCGTTTACTGAAACTGAGAGAGCGTTGCATACATGACCCGAAGGTATACATGTCGACAGTATCGAAAAACAACCTAGATATGTAAGAATGAATTAGCTGCATCTCTTTTCAGCTCGCATTAACCCAAATTCAACATCTGTGCCACAGAGTGGTAATTTTTGCACCTTGCATTATTTGTCAATAGGTAGCTTGTTTTGATGTTTTTAAATGACTAGTGATAATACAAGTTTACTGATCTTGGTTTTGTGTTAATCTCAAGTATTCTTGACTTTGATGGAACCAAAGTAAAGTGTTTCAGTTGTGCTTTGCTTGATCCTAATTTTTTCCCCTTCAGTCAAGTTATGGAACTTAAAAGGAAAACTTATCCATGAAGCCATCAAGAAATTTGGCATTATATTACTATTTAATGAATGTTACTCAAAAACATATTAGTTCAGGGAAACACCATGGTAGCAGCATACACTTTTCAACCAACAGGCTTTATCCTATGATTGTTTTGAAAACCTTATAATGAATAGTAGTTTATGATTGTGGAGGAAAAAAAATTGTTCATCAGCTCCAGTGGCAGTTAATTAGTATGAAAAATATCTGCCCTCGTTAGGACGTGATAATTGGAAATGTTAGCGTGATGAATGTTCCCGAGGCATGAGGATGATATTGATGCATTGTGACCTATTTTCCATTGTTTAGGTCATATGACATTACTGCCTCTTTGACCTATATATCCCCTGTCTCTGTGAGCATGTAGTTAACTATAGTACAGATGTAAAGAGCAAAATATTCAATTCAATATGTCATGCATTGGCGTACTTAACATCGTTAAAGAAGAGTTGTGGATCTATGGCCGTGGAGGGGTAGAAGCATGTTGGGTGAGGCTAGAGGTTCTTAATAAAGGGATGATGGTAATTATTCAGTGTTTAATGCTTTAGACAGGACTGGGGACATAACACTGCAAATTAAACGAATCACAAATTGTTCTTCCTCACAATCTACTATCCTTCTGTCATAGTAGTTTAATATTTAAGAATTCTCCAAAAATTGATCCCCAAAAAGTAAACCCAGAACTTCAGAAGTTCTGCCTCAGTTTCTGTTAGTGAATTTGTTAGCGGAACACAATACAAAATGAATCAAAATTCAGATTTTTCCAATTTTCTGGAACAATTGTGTATGTGGTAATAAACTGTAAATGGTCAAAGTGAATATGAGCTTACAAAGCCAAAATCTGATATGTGACGATGATGATGATGCGTGTTTGGGTTGTACAAACTTTAAGTAACCAAATTTGGCAACAATGGACATGCTTAAAACTATGCAATCATGAACAGTCAACACTGTCACATTTAGTTACATTATCCGCAGTCGACGCTGTCACAATCAGTTATCAGTTATGTTATCCGGGTTATATGTAATGTTTTATGAAAGATATGGGCTGCTTTGAATAAAATTACTTAATTTTGAAATAAGTAATCCAAAAATGGGCAGAAAATCACTGATGGTAGTTTTAAGGGCACTGTCCAATGGTTTTCCCATCCATTTCCTGATACTGCTGCCTCTGCTTGCTGGAGTCACTATGAGCTAGTAAAATCTCAATTCCCTTGGCACAGTTCAGTAGCTTTCATTCACCAATGTATTTAGAAAATACCCCCTGGTTTTGTGGGTATGATATATGATACCCAGATCACACATGGTCAGTTCATGTCAATGTATTTACAAGTACAACCCAACGAACTGTGTCCTTGGTAGATGAGCTTATTGTAACTCATAGTGAGTAGGACCCACTCCATGCAGAGATACATAGAAGCTTCCCCAGGATTCCTGTAGTTTCTCAGAATACGACTGGTGTATTGCTATAAAGAAAATGCAGAGGAACTACTCCCATCACCCTGCTTTTAAAATTACTTGCATCCATCCTGACTTATTAAACACATTTTTTGAAACGTGTTTATTTATGATCTAATGTGGAAACACACACACACACACAAATGCACAATAGCCATGCATATCCAAATAATAAATTAAGTAAATTTTCTCGTACAATATAAACTTGAGGAACACAATCCAACTACCAAGTAAAGAGCACTTGTAAATTGTGCAAAAAGACAAAGTGCACTTTGCCCAGACGTACTCCCTGGAAGGGTAGTCGGTATCCTTCCCTCATCAAACCCTCAAAAAACACCCATAGGTACCCATGTGAAATGCGACACTATGGCATAGCCAAACAATTTTCTTAAGTGATGCCAAATGGATTTTGAAATTGACAAGCAATCATTCCACTTGCAAATAGCATTAACGACTATTTGGGCTTAGAACTAGGTCACGGTGTATACACTGCACTGCCTTCTGAACTTCTATTTTCCCCTGTCTATTTGAGGAATACACTCATCTTTTTTCTCTCTCCCTTCTTTTTCACATCTTTTCCCCTGTTCAGTATGATATCCTGTGGTGCGTTAAATATTTAAACCCTAGTCATAATCAATACATTCACTGCTGTACCGGGTTGTCAACCCCTTTTAAAAATTGATGTCATATCGTTTCCTTCCACTGCAATTTTTTAATTTTTATATTGGAAAACTTTTTTGTTTGCATTTCATTTTGGCTATCCGCTACCTTGCATTTTGAGGTAGGAAAAGAAGCCAAGGGATTTTTGTATAAAGCATAGTTTAAGTTTGAGGGGATGATGATGACGATAATGGTGATGGTGGTGTTGATGATCATCATCAGCATGATCATGATCGTGATAATATACTATGATGATCGGGATAATTATGATGATGATGATGATGGAAATGAATTAGGATATGGATCATGATCATGATCATTATGATTATGATCATGATCCATGATGATGATGATGATGATCATGATGATGATGATGAAGATCAGGATCATGATTATGATGATGATGATCATTATCATGATGAATGATCATGATGATGATGGTTGAGATGGTTTGATGAGGAGTAGGAGAGTTGAGATTGTTTTGGTGTGTGGTGTTCTTTGGTTATGGTGATAAGTTGGAGGATGGATTGGTGGTGTTGGTGATTATGTATAGTGTAGAGATGATAAAGGCAGTGAATTGGGAAGTAATGTAATATTGTAGTGATGGTGTTTTGCTGATGATGATGCTGATGAGGAAGAAGATGCTGACAACGATGGCACGAATATGATTGATGATGATATGGTATAATATGATTTTCATGATATGGAAGTGATAGTAAAGATAAGTTTGTAGTTGTGAAGATGCTGGTAGTGTTGGTGTTTATAGTCATGGTAGTGATGTGGTGTGATGAGTTGACATTGAATAATGGAGGTGTGATGCTAATTACAGTGGTGCTGTGACACAACCACAGGTGGATGATTTAGTAGTGTCTCGGTTAGTTAAGGGAATGAATTGTTTGGAGATTTTGAATTAGCATGCTTCTCTTCCTTTGGTTGTATTCTCAACTTCTAAAAAACGCCTCTCAAGGCAAACTGAAAGCTACTGACCCAGAAGAAATAGATCAGGCCAAGGTAGGGCGTCTCATCTCCTACCCTGTGCTCATCTGCTTAAGAGTCTCAACACCTTTGTTTCGTCTTCTCGCCCCCAAATCCCCCCACAACCCAAAATGAGATTAGGAACGTGGCCATTTGTTCGCAGGGTATTGCCTTGATCCTCCTCTTTTTGATTAATCAGTCTCTGATTGGATCTGACAAGCAATATACCTGGGCTGCTAGCTCATCTGAGTAAAGTTGTGGGGCAGTGCAAGTTTAAAGTTCAGAGTAAGTTTATACAGAACTTAATTTATACTATTTTGTGATTATGGTGGGCAACTGTAAGAGTTCTTCTCAAAGCTTGTGAGAAATACAAAATCTTATTAGGGTAGATGTCATTCCTTGATATTTTGGGTTATCTTAAAAAGAAAATTGTTTCAATGCATGATTTTTTTTTACAAATGGACAAGAAAATATTTTACCAGTATCTAATTTTTGCAAATTTTGTGTGTCTTTCATTTAGGGTAAGAAATTAATTCATGTCTGTATTGTAAATGTTGAAGCATCTATAGAAATTTGTAGAGAGAAAGAATTTTTTACTGTAAGCATTTTATCATATCAGTGTGATGAAACTTCATTTTTTAGCACACATAAAGGTGTGAAAGCCTCTCATCAAGTGCTCTATAAGGTAATGAACCAGACTTTAATGTTAAAGACCCTTTAACGGATTGTCTATCTACACCTAATCTACAACTAATAAACAATTATAAAATGGATAAAAGGATAAAGGACGTGATTGTCGGAAACAATTCTGGTAAAAAAATGAAGAGGGCTGACCCAACTTGTATGAAGGTGTGTGTGCTGATTGCCTTTAGGACCCCCAACCTACCCAGAAGTTGTTTTAATTTTTTTAATCAAATAAAAGGCCATATTTTTCTCTTTCCTTGTCCTGTGTCCTGATATTTAAGCCTCCAATTTAATTTCTTTCCAGAAAGATAGAGAGAAAAACCATAGCACAATGGTCTACAGGCATTCATTCCTCTTATCGTATCCAACACAGTGGTTCTCAAATGTGATTCAGCCAGAGGTGTACAATGTCCGGCTGCTTCACTGAATTCTGTAAGGTCCTTGTCAGTGCATTGTTGCTCCAACATTGAGCAGACCAAGACATGTTCCATTGTCTGTGGTGCTGTTCCACCATCACAAGTAGTGTTCTGATCTGCTTCCACGAAGCCCTACTTCTGCAAGGAAACCTTAGAAAAAATACTTAAATACATTTATCATCAAAACCACTAACTTGTGTTACATGAAACTTTGTTGAGTAATATGCTCCTTTAAAAGACTTGATTAGACCACATAATGGTTTATGGCTATATAAGTGTGTTGATACTGCTCTGTCAGTGCATAATTCATAATAAATTTGCCTTGATTTTCATACATTTTTATAATGCTATCAGGAATTGGCACAGAGGTTTCACATCATTGGGGTGAGTGTCCTCACCTAATCCTTCCTGGAAGCACAAGTAACTGTGTTACTAGCTACTGGCAATGTTCGAAAGAATTTAAGAACAGATGAAACATATTTAGACTTTTTTATCCCCCTGGCTTTTATCCCCCTGGCTTGAAAAGCAGAGGGGGATATTGCGAGGGTGCGAATGTCCGTGTGTATGTATGTATGTACGTGTATGTGTGTGTTCCAGTTTGGTTAGGTTTTCGTTTTTCGCGTCTCCTTCGAAAAGTTTAAGTCCGATTTAAACCAGACTTGGGGTTAAGGTGCAGTAGGGGTTCCTTCATGTGTGGATGATGTCAAAGGTCATGGACCAAGGTCAAAGGTCATCTGAGGTCATGTTCCAGACTGCCATCTTGCCAGGGGGATCACGCAAGTTTACTTGCTGTATTTTTTAAGTTTTTGTAATGGAGCGGGTGCATTATTTTATATGATGCTGGGGGGGGGGGGGGAAATGGAGATTTCACTTTTTTTTCGGCAAAAATCGCTGTCCCCCTCGCTTCCGTTCAAAAATTCACACTCCCCCTTGATCATTCTGATTTCCCCTTTAAAAGTTCACTGTTTCCCTCTCTTTGTTTGATGAAAAATTCCGTTTCCCCCCCCTCCTCACCCTCTTACAAAATTTTTCGATGTTCCCCCCGCAATCCTCTATTCCCCCTCGGCATAAATATGACCCCGTCCCTAAGACAACAGATGTGTTTTGTTGTTTCTTTTTTCCTTGAAAATAAAATAGAAGCTCAGGAGAAACTAATAAAGCAGTTAATGTGCAGCTTATTTTTGGCATTTTTTTCTGATAATGACTCTAGGGTGAATGCAAATGATTACAGAAACTTGCAACTTGAAATGTAAATTATATTGTAACACAACATTCACAATACCATAAAACTGTTGAAATTTTGACTCAGCTCTTTGAGGATCCCAGTGAGACTGTCCATCATTTGTTTGAATCATATGTCACGATAGATGAGGGGAGTTGTATAAGTTAGTGTTGTTGCAGGGAAGGTACAGAGAACTTAACCTTGGAAAAATAGAAGTGTGACAATAGCTATAAATTACAGTGGTACAGTGCAGATATACAATTTTGTATGGAGAATAAGTGGGAAAAACAAAATGTGTGCACCAAACAAACAAACAAACAAACAACTAAACATTCCAGAGTAGATTGAATCGAAGATTATGCACACACACTATATAATTATGGCCAACAGTTCAGATGATATAAAAATTTCAGTTTTGATTATGGTAAGTCTGGGAATGTGGCCGAGGATCACAAAATGCCCCTTTAAGTTCCAGTATTTATTTTTATAATAAGTACATTCAGAGAAAATTTGGTTTGTCCTATTTGGAATTTCAAATAAGGCTGATGAAAGTCAATGCATAGGTTCCCGTTTCAAACTTCTGCATTAGAAATGGGCCAACTGTTTCATTATTCAGTATTCATTAATCAAGATAAATCCTTATAACAAGGTACGTGGCGTAAGATAATACCCGAGCCGGGATTCATTCATGTATGAAACATGTTTATAAACAAGATGTACCGTTACACAGTGGGTAGACAAACTCATGTGATAAGTTGTGTAAAAAAGGTCGGCTTTGTTAAAATACCTCAAGTTATAGAGTACTAGGGCTTAGACTGGGGGAATGTTCCACTTTTAACCATTTGTCATCCCATTATTAAAATAAAAAGCTGTTAGTATCATCAGAGGGGTAAGACTGACATTTAGATTCTCCAATTGTTTCCAAATATTTGCAGCAAATAAGATTTTCAAAAATGCTGGAGGTCTGGCTTCCAAAAAATTGTTTAGCTTTAAATCAATAAAACAACTAAACAATCCAGAGTAGATTGAATCTAAGATCATGCACACACACACTATATAATTATGGCTAAGTTCAGATGATTAAAAAAAAAAAATCATTTTGTTTAAAGCGTAATCAGGGAATGAGACCGAGGATCACAAAATGCCCCTTTAAATTCCCTCTTATGTATAACAAGTACATTCAGAGAAAATTTGGTTTGTCCTATTTGGAATTTCAAATAAGGCTGATGAAAGTCAATGCATATGTTTCCCAGTTTCAACTTCTTTCTGCATTAGAAATGGGCCAACTGTTTTCATTATTTCGGTATTCATTAATCAAGATAAATCCTTATAACAAGGTACTTGGGCGTAAGATAATACCCTGAGGCCGGGATTCATTCATGTATGAAACATGTTTTATAAACAAGATGTACCGTCACCAACACAGTGGGTAACCAACTCTGTGATAAGTTGTGTAAAAAAAAGGTCTGCTGTTTTTAAAATACCGCAAGTTTAATAGAGTACTAGGGCTTAGACTGGGGGAATTTTCCCCTTTTAAACGATGTGGTCTCCCTTATTAAATTATAAAAGCTGGAGTATCATGGGTAAGACTGACACTTTGAGTTGCCAAAATATCATATTTTCTTCCCAAATATTTTTAGCAAATAAGATTTTCTACAAAAGACAGAAGCCTGGCCTGCCAAAAACTTTTTAGTTTAATTGTAATTTTAAAAAATTGGTGTTTGAGCAAAATGTGTTTTAATACTGTAACTATTTGCGTACTTAAACAGAGCCTTTAAACACTAGTAACATTGGTACTGTATTTAAATGTGCGTGTTCCATCCGTCTGTGGACCCCCCTGAATTACCCGGAAGTAGTATCAATTTGGGAATATCAGATGAACGGCCGTATTTGTCTCATTGTCGTCCCGGAAATTTTTAGCCCTCAAATCCATTGTATTCCCCAAGATATAAACAAAAACTGCCGTTTGAATGGTTAAAAAACACCATCAATACTTAGCACAGTATTGAATAGGGCTTTGGCAATATGCATTATTGCCTTCACCATTAAAACCACAAGGTTGTTTTCCACCGAGGTACTTTATGTGCATATGTGTGTGCAAGTGCCAGGGTCGCATATTTAAGAGAACTCAATAGATATAAATCGGAGCAAGCACCTTTACAAATCCCCTAATGCATTGCAAAGGCCTGATTATGTTTTAATGGTTAAGCACCTGTAAAAAATGTTTTAGGCTTTCCATTTTTGACAACGAAAAATTTTCATTTGCTACTGTCACAAATTCAGTGCAGAAAGCTTGCACATACAAAACATGCATTTCCATCCTACCTAGACTCGTAGTTTTTAAATGGAAGGTAAATTGCCTATTTTAATTCCTTTGAGAACTCTAGGGAAAATATACTGTAGACTATAAACCACCGATCATACAAGTAGTCTTTCATTGTCCCAATTATGTTTCTTCTTTATATTCCCAAGTAATTTTCTCAAACTATTTTTTTTAAAATGAAAACAATTGGAAGTTCACAGACATGGGTTAACTCTAAATACACTTCATATTCCCATGGTTACAATAAATAGAATCTTAGAAGATGCATAAAAAGCTACTGCTGAAAAGTGAATTTGTTTTGTACTTTGTACATACTAATAATTAATTAATTCGGTTATTTCTGAAAACAACATAATATTCTTTCTTAACTAAAATGTTGACAGCAGCAAGACAAATGTAATGTGTGTACTTATACGGCCGAACTTCTCCGAAATCCAAGCCCGAAGGTAGTAATACATGGAAAATTAGTGTATGTTTTGCCTCACTTCAAGCTATCGCAAATCGAACCATGTACAATATAGCTCCATATGCATCATAAGCTAGGGAAATGTAAATATTTTCATTGCTAGGAAAATAACACTATTTTCTTTTGCTCAGGCAATTTGTAATGGTAATTCCATGAGAGCCATCTAGTATTATATAAATATTTTATCAATTATTAGAAATATGATAATGCGTCACTGAAATGTTCAACCGTAGTAGTCAGTCATGTAAGTTTTATTAAAGGCAATTAAAATGCTGTAAGATTTTTTGCTTTAAAGTATAATAGATAAAATGACAATTATTTTTCTGCACTGTGTGATTTTACATAGTTGTCACAAGTTAAAGAATTTATTAGCAGTAATTAATGGTATTGCATGTGACATGCCATTAAATAAGAAAGGTGATTGACGCAAACATTTGGAAAAGGACTTGATTGCAGATTCCCCCCCCCCACCTGATTTCTAGTTAATGTGATTTAAAAAATATATTTTATTAATATATAATATTGCAACAATAATTAATTTAAATCAGTTTTCCATGTAAAAATCTTAAAGAAACTGATTTGTGGTAACTAAGTTCCCTGCTAAAATATTTCATCCACATAGGCATTCAACTTGTCATATTAAACAATTAAAAGGTACACATTTTTCTACAGATGACTAATTTCAAGTATTTTGCTATTGTTTAGAATTAGAAACCCCATTATTTCATGTTTTCAGTAGCAAAAAACATTTCCAATGCATTTTTGAAGGAAATAGGAGCTGTGCAAATGCTTTTGTGCTATGAAATCATTGTAAACATATTCCCAGTTAGTCGTGGAAGCCCCTTCCAATAATAAACAAGAGTATTTTCTTTTATCTCCTGGGCTTCTGTCCAGACAAATGCGAGGAGACAAAATGCATTATTTCCCCTGTTTCCTATTAGTCAAAGTATTATTTTTCCTATATGCCGAAGATATTACTGGATACAGTAACCAGTATTTTTTTTGTTTGTTATTGTAATGCTTGGGCCAATGTAGAAAACAAAAGCAGCAAATCTTTTCTGCAATGGTTAATTAGGTCAGAATGTAGAGCAAGCAATTTTGTTCCAGGAGACACAAGTTGAGGTCAGAAATGGCCTGCACCCAAGCCAGTATCTGCTGCATCTTACCTTCTCCCATTTTGGCAGTTTCATAATTACTACTGTCTGTTCAATTAACTTAGATGTCCGGTTTTTATTAAAGACACTATCAGTGATTTCAAAAATATTTGAAATGTGCAAGAATAGCTTCAAAGTGAAGGATAAGTCTGTAGAATTCTTATAAGTTACCTTTTCCAGCTGTCGAATTGACAGAAAAGGAAGAAAACGGCAGTGTTCCAAGATACGATTCTCCATTCAATTACGTGTTGTAGTAAGTGTCCGAACGGACAGTAATGACTAAAATCTCCGATTCTGTCCTTATTAGGTTGCTTCTGGTCTTATCATTTGCAGGGTATGTTAGGATACCTGTGCTTGTTACATACATGTAAAAATCTGATTTTTGATGATTTTTTCGATTTGCTGATTTAGCAAATCACTGATAGTGTCTTTAATTATTTCCAAAAATATATGTCTTCGAAAAATATCATGAAAGAAAAGTTGTTATTCATCATTGGACCCAACAAGATCATTGGGTTCCAAGTTGAAAACATATTTCTTCTTTGTATTTTTATTCAATTTACACTTATTTTGATTGGCAACGACAACAAACTGGGTCCAGGTAAATATTGACTTTTGACTCTGAAACTTTTTATGGCAGACCCATTCACGAACTAGGGGCGCTTCAAAGCATGTTACGAACAAAATATTGATTAGTGGACCTTGCTTTGATTTTAGGTGTTTGCGCGTGCATTAATGCATGGGTATATAAATGAATCGTTGAAATACTTATATAGAGGTCCTGCCTGTTGTATTCATTTGGTTACGAACAAAAGAATCACATGGTGATGGCTTTGTGGAACACTGCAATGGCAAATGGTATGTCCTTCATGTAAGTAGATCTAGAGTTGGTTGCAGCTTGTGGAATAAAGCTGTACTAGGCGGTCCCCCTAGGTTTAGCGATCACCTAGCTTTGTTAAAGCACTACTTATTTTTCACGATTACCCGACTTGTGGAGCACATATCCGCTAACCAATCGAACTTGATCTTGCCCGGCCCAAGCTACACCCACCCACCAAAGTTTTGTGTACGTACGACCCCCGGCCTTAGAAAAAGGGCAGACAGATACTCATGGCCTATTATAATATAGATAATCCCTCATGGGGGGGGGGGGTCATGAGGCTCCTCCATACACCAACAGGAGTGTAGAAAAAATACACTCAAGTACTGAAGGGGGATGACCCAATTTAAGTCAAATTTTTCATCTTGATAGATTGGCTTTCACCCCAATACTCATCTTTAAAGTTCCGTGCCGATATTTCAACCCGTTTTTTAAAATGAGAGCTAAAAGCATGAATTTGTAATACCCATAGACTACTGTGTGGTCGACCATACAGTTATGAGAGTTATGCGTTCGTTGAAACTCAATTTTAGAATATGGTCAAAATGTAATGTGTTTTTTTTTGCATAGATCTTCAAGCAGCTGTTTCTATCTTACAGATTGCATTGGGTCTTAGTAATATGTTGCATTACTAGGCTACATGTCATGTTGTCAGGTGTATATAATGTGGAAAATAGGTATCTTGGGCCTATAAATATTGTTGAAAAATTTGAATTAAATATAAAATGTTACTTTTTGATATTACTTCATGTTGCATAGTATAAATGTACATACAATATGTGGTAGTGCATTGAAGTTAAGCTTGGGTGTGGCTGAGAAAACGCCATTGTTGTGCACTGACCCATGCTTCATGTGAAAGGCTTTAATAGGGTAGGCCTTACTAAAGGCACATGTGCTAGCCATGTGTGTTGGTATTATGCATGCAGTGCAAAAGCTAGTCTCTGATTGGTCAATATAAAAGCTTGTATTTTGTGTACAGAATTTAAAGTCAGTCTTTGTCTGGAAGTCGAGGAGAGTGGTTGTAAAGAGAAATTGCAGTCATGAATATATGTGAAATAAAGGAGAAGAATTGTAAAAGAAGTGTTCGGCTGTTTAATTTACAAGGACTCTAATGCGACGGACAAGGCTCCGCACATGTAATTGTGTGTACGGTTTCTTCAATATACCTAAGTGCGGTAAATTGTGGTTCTCCGGCCGTTAGGTAAAACGGGAAAAAACATCACACTACACTAGAATCAAGTTATTCAACACTGAATGGCCTCATGTTGCTTACATTCACAAACCAGGGCTGAAGGGGAAAAAATGGACAATTCAGGAAGCCCCTTGCCAGAGAATTTGGTTTTGGGATTGAAATTTGTGTCAGAAATAGAGAAAACATATGAATGTGACGGGAAATGTTTCTTTTTAGAGGTATATATTATTGTCATCTTGCCAGGAAATTAACATTTTTCCAGCTGTGTTCCTAAACTGTTTCAGACCTTCTTGAGTGCATAATTTTAGATTGTAAAAAGTATTTTAAAGGTGGATGACCCAATCATGGTCTAGATTTCTCCATTTTCTCCCTGACATGAAAGCATATCGCTAAAACATCTGATTACCAATTTTGAGTTAAATCAGTCAAGCCATTTGGATTGTAATAGCAAAAAATGTGTACTAAATTGGCCCAAAGGGCAGTGTGTGTTAATAATTAAGATCTTCTTGTTCATGCCATCAAAATGAAGTATTTCCTGGGCCTTATATTTCACTGGGGTATTTATGAGAAAAATATGAACTTTCATAGCAAAATTTCCATTTTGAATGGAGTCAAGTTGGGGACGAGGTTGTCAATCGGGTCACCCACGTCTAACTTTGGGTGAAGACATCAAATTGTATTTGTAGACTAGTCTTTTCCAGTCTGGATATAAAATAGTACCTTTTCTTGCAAATTTTGCTCTACTTAATATGTAGCCCTGATAGGTCTCCACACAACTCAAAATAATTTCTTTTATTTTGAAATTTAGTGCTACTTTATTTTTTGGAATCACAAGAGTTTGAATACCATGAAAACAATACCAGTAAAAACTAGTGTTTTCTACTCTCATAATAATGTAAAATTGGGAATGACATCTTGTGACAAAAACATAATAGGAGGAATGGCTTTCTAAGAATCGGCCATATGACTGTGCTATTAGAGTTCATTGAACCCCAGTCTTTTGTATACTCTGACCTTAAAATCACCCCAGAAAGGTTGGCTGACTTATCCTGCCTGGGCTGCATGTGTGCCAGGTTTTGCTTTAATAGGTATGATATCATAATAGATGACAAAATGATGTCAATGACTTCGGTTGTCATTTCAAATGGCCAACATTTACTGTGTTTTTGGAAAGAGAGGAAAAAAATTTGTAGGTGATCATTTGTTGTAATTCTACAAAATAAGGAGGGTGGTTACAAGTGAACCTCTTTGGGTGTCGTAGTTATCTGTCCGATCATGTTGTGCAATTAATAAATAATAGATTTGTTCTTCGTAGTAAACATTCATTTCAAAAGAGATGATTAGAGTTGTATTAGGTGACAGTAATAAATGGCTGTATTTCATGCAGAATAAGAAAGCTGAAAAGCAATCTATTTAAAGACTACCTGAAATTGGCAAGAGTAGCTTATATAAGTTATAAGTGAAGGATAAGTTTGCAGAATTCTTAGTTATTTTTTTTTCCCAAACTGATAAATTGACAGAAATGGAAGAAAATATTGGTGTTCAAAGATATGAATCTCCATTCAATTACGTGTTGCAGTAAGTGTCTGTATGGACAGCAATGACTTAAATATGAGATGTTGTCCTTATTAGGTTGATTTTGGGCTTATAACTTTTAGGATATGTTAGGATACCGATACTTGTTACAGACATGCAAAAATCTTATTTTCGATGAATTCTTTGATCTTCTGATTTGGAAAATCACTTGTATTTGAAATCCCAGAGGCTTCTTTATAAAATACTTTCATACCTTTGGTCATACTTTAAGATAGTTTTACTGGCTTCAAATCACTTCTAAGTGTCATTTGATAAGTGACTCTAAATATCCCACTTAGATATATCACTTAAATATCCCACTTAGTATTTTTGTCTGTAATAGTGGATTTTTTGTCAAGACTAAATTTGTCAAGTTTTTGAACAGACAATGGCTGACATATTTCCCTAAATCAAATAGTAGGGATTTTTCAATGTCCTCGTGAGGATTGTCTAATTAAAAAGCACAGAGTTATGTGACTTTGGGAAACAATTTCGAGCCACCTATCTAAGAAAAATTAGCAAGTCCCAAAATATTGTAATTAGAGTAATATTTTCACAGTAGGAGTTTGTGTGTGGACTCCACTAATTATTAATAATAAATTCTTTATGGTGCATGATGGCATAAATGCCGTGTTGCCCCTCTTTTCAATCATGTCAAATATTTCTTGTTTTCACTGTAAAGACTACTTCCATGGTGCATTACAAATTTGTGAGCATATCTTAACAGTAAGCCACTGTTGGGACAAACATATTCTGCTCCTGCATTGTTTTGAATTACCATAGGTATTTGCATGTGTAGCATCACTATATACTGCACAAACATTGCCTAAGCCGCATTACTCTGGATATGAAAGCATTTGCATAGAATACCCTATATAACATCAGTGGGAGAGAACATAATGGCAACACCAAAGCAGCTGGCACAAATGACACATGAACATGATGACTGATGGATGGATGAGTGCAAAATGAGGATATGTTCAGTAAACAGACCAAAAAAAATTGAAAAAAGAGGTCTTTTGTGTTAGATCCAGATGTGCTTATGTGTCCAATTTTGATGAAGCGTTGTGGCATTTATGAATTGTTATTCCTGTGGTGGTACATTAAAGACACTATCAGTGATTTGAAAAATATTTGAAATTTGCAGGAATAGCTTCAAAGTGAAGGATAAGTCTGTAGAATTCTCATAAGATACCTTTTCCAGCTGTAGAATTAACAGAAAAGGAAGAAAACGGCAGTGTTCCAAGATACAATCCTCCATTCAATTACGTGGTGTAGTAAGTGTCCGTTCGGACACTAATGACTAAAATCTCCGATCCTGTCCTTATTAGTTTGCTTCTGTTCTTATCATTTGCAGGGTATGTTAGGATACCTGTACTTGTTACATACATGCAAAAATCTGATTTTTGATGATTTTTTCGATTTGCTGATTTAGCAAATCACCGATAGTGTCTTTAAATAGGCCACTGTGTTACTGTCTGATCAATGTATCAGAAAACAAAAAATAGGAGAAAATTCTGTTAGTAGCAGAGATGTAACTTTTCCGGAAATTTCTTTGAATATGCACTTGATTGGTTGTAGAACACCTCCCATGAAGGTTTATTGGACAAACATGTAGAAAAGAAAACCTAGTTTTCATGCCTGCTTACAATAAGGATAAACAACCACCAAGGATTTGTCCATATTTGCAGTGTTGCCCAAAAACATTTTTTACAAATATTTTCCTGGTAAAATCTAGCCATATTTCTTCTTATACGCCACAAAAATGTGGCCGCATAAAATTGCAGAGACCGGAAATAGTACTTTTAAAGAGCTTTTTGACCTTCAGTGATGCTACTTCATTTTGGCATTAGCAATGCTGCCTGTTAGAACCCTTTGTAATACTGTTAAAGTGGTAATTTTCGCAAGTGTAATTTTTCACGCTTCTGCAATTTTTTTAGCATTTTCACTTGTTTTCAAATTTGCTTTTTTCAGCTATCCTACATAGACTTAAACACAAAATGAACGTTTTCACATGTTCTTAATTTCACGCTTGCTCAGAAGTGTGCAAAAAGCGCAAAAATTAATATAGCACAAATATTTCGACTTTTACAGTAGTCAATTTGCAGTAGGTCTGTAAAGTAAGGATTTTGACATCTCCCAAGCTCAAGACAAAGGGTGTACACCTTGACATATATTGGTTAGCTTTTCTTTTTAAGCATGAGCAAGCTTGTCTGGGAGGAATATGGATTTTCACTTAAGCAGCTCATGAAAACATTATGAATGTTTTTTTTTCTAAAATTGTGCATGTTAGTATGGTTACTTGAACTTTGGAAAGGAAAAAAATGGCAAAAATCTGCCAAGATACTAGACAGGTCTGGACAGCTTAGCTATTCCAGACAAATTAAAGGGTCTCTTCATGCTGTTACACGGTGATAACTGGGTTAAAAGTTTAATAACTGACATTTAAACAAAAAAATCATGTATAATATATTATTATGCAGCATAAGTTACTAACAATATTGTAAATGGAGTTGAAAAGTTCCCCCCCCCATGTCAGACATGACGGGGGTAAGAAAATTTTGCTGTGATACAATTCAACACAAGCAAGACCCAGTTATGATTTGGACAATTCAGGATTGGAATTCCACCTAATGCTTAAACCTATCCTCGACGTAAAAGCGGAGTCTGTACATTACCTGGCTAATCCAATAGAGAGAACCCGGTAACTCATTTCTTCTTAAACACACGTATCCAGGACGGCTAAATTCTGATCAACCTATTTACAGTAGAAAGCAATTACATTCAAATCTTGTGCCTTTTTTGTTTGGTTCCTTTTCAATCTTGCAGCGTTCAAGAGGAGCGCAGAGAAACGACAAAGCGGATGGGGGACAGAGAGGAGAAAGCACCAGCAGCGGCAAACAAACGAATGCCCGTAGAAAAAAGCTTGGAGGCGGAGCTGGCCGTGGAGCCTAAACAGGGACTTATGTGGACACCCAGTAAGAGATGCCGTAGGGGGTAGCGGCGTGGAGGGGGAGGAAGGGGGGAGAGATATCACTTTGGATATCCTCCGGAATTAAAAGCAATGATTGGAAGTGGGAAAAAGATTTAAGGTTGTCAAGTTGCAGGTGAATTGTGAGATGCAGCTTGGCAGAGCTGTTCTGATGTAGTTAAGCTCAATTTGTGTTAAATTCTGGCAAATTTATGAATACTGCAGGATAAATCCTTCATTAAATTCAACAAAGTCAAACAGCCAGCCATTGTATTTGAATATTAAGCAGTGGTGTGAATTTTGAGCAAAAATGAGTGTTTCCAGATTTTTGCCCATTTTGAAACGATGACTCAACACACAACTGGCACAAACAGAAATACAATTTTGCTGGACTTGATTGTAGCAGTTCCCATAGGAGCCAAGTAGGGTTTTCATAAATTTGTCAGAGGTTCTGAGAAAAATTGAGTGCACACACTACTGCAAGATGTTTTTAGAGAGAGTGAGAGGTTGGCATTCATTTCCATAAGCAGGTTTTATGTTTTTAGAAGAAGAGAAGAAAAAAAAATTGTTATTTATATCAGAGCTTACAATTATAATCATTATAAAGGAAAATAATTGAACATCTCTGCAAATTGCTGTGTATCCACAAACATATTAATTAGATTTGAAATTTGTACACAGGCTTGGCGTGGTTTTGTATTACACATGTTGTGGAATTGTCAACCAACTCATATTGAAAATGGATGGATGGATGAGCGGTGGAAAATGGACAGGATGTGGGTCCTTGACTTTTTTTCTGATTTGCTATGTCACCAAAAGATACTAATGAACTCCTCCACCTTCACTAGTATATTTTGGTGACAGAGATGCAAATTAGGGCTATTTTCAGCTCCTGCTGCTGCAACTTAACATAATCACAAAGACATCGCATGTCTGAACTCTGATCAATCAATTCTGATGTCTACCAATATACGCACACATTTAGACGTGAGGTTATAGACCTATACAATAGGCAGCCCTGCCACAAGTAAACTGAGTCTATTCCAGATGGATTCTGTACAGTATACACCCTGCATGGAAGGATCAACTGGAAAATAAATGTCTCCCATATGAGGTATTGAGTTCATTTGAAATAGCCATGGAATCTCCATGGCCAGATCATCATCAATGCATTGGCTGCCATGCAGTCATGTGACTCATGTGCATTGATCATGTCCTGACCATGGCTTTTCCAAATGAATTTGGTACTTTCATGTGGGAGCCATGCACCCAGTTGTGCCTCCCTAGGCCATGGAAGTATTTTTATCAGGAGTATATACTTATTGGCCTACATTACTTATACCTGTCACCGAATCACAGAAATGTGTGGATTTTATAGGTGACATATTATACTCTAATATTTCCATTATGGGGAAAGGGACAATGATCTAAATCTAATCCATGAAGGATAAGTGGTTATATAAGGGCTGCAGTGATTAGGGTTTAGATCTGCAGCATGGAGTGGGGATGGATCTTAATCATTGGAGGGGTTGTCAGAAGGATTACAATTGTGGCTTCAGAAAGGATGGATAATCAGCATATTAGGGTTTCATCATGGGGTGTATAATTACAGTGAAGGTTGGGTTTATTTGGGTACGACTATAAGAAAATGGATTGAACGCTAGAAGGTTTGATTTTTGGTGTTGAGTGGGATGAAATGGCTAGGACTATAGGGAGCAGTGTAAAACTTACAACCCCATGCCACAATTGCCGCACAGCATGTGTCCATGAATATGTATCTTTTTGAAAAGACTCATTGTGATAACAGGGGGCGGGTATTTAAAAGAAATCCCCGATTCTTTTATCAAATTTTGGCATTTTACCTATAAACAGAGAGGAAATCTGGATGGATAGCCTTCCTGGTACAGGTGTTAGTAAGTATCGTTTTATTCATTAGGTAATGTTGCTGCGTGTACACCAGCATATATGTTTTGACTGGAAAGCAATCAATTATGGCGGCTAACCCATTATTTATATATTTGACCTGTTGTCCCCAGACAAAATGGCACTATGAACAGAATGTTTGGCACTTGGTTGTGGAAATTTTAGGGCCCGTTTTTTATGTTTGTGGAAATTTTGCGACTGAGATGTGAGCGAGAGTTAATTTAGCAGTGGACACCAGTTATTTTCCAATGGCTGGTTTAGGCAATCACAATGCTGCACAGGTCCTCAACTGAAGCAGGAAAAAGATGTGAACATGATCAATAAGGTATTTAAAGGGTAGACGCTTGCATACAGACAGTATTTTGAAAATGATATCGCTGGATTTTATGAGAAATTGGGAGGATTTTGTTGTTGTTGCGAGTCGAACATGAGTCTCAAAGGAACTGCATTAAGAACAAACAAGCAAACAAAAATGGGGGGGCTCTTGTGAATTTGGGCTTGTAGTAAAAATAAGAAAGAAATCTAGGTTTATAGCATGTTATGTATACATCCAAATGGTGGTGAAATTGGCTGTTCGTTAGCTAATCAGTGAAATTACAAAATACAGTGAAATCTGATTTCGGAGGAAGGAGGAGGAAACTAGAGCTCAAAGGGGGATGGGCCTGTGTACACATGAATGGGTGAGTGACTTTGGCTTTATCGTTGCACTGACAGCTAGGGTCATATTCATGGCGAGAACATCTTTAATTAAAATTCAAATAAAGGCTTTATACGAACATTCAGGGGTGCAATGTAAAATGTTAACATTCAACAGTTAGTGTCCATCTGTTCATTAATTGAAGTTGGTAGGTAAATGTCTGTGTTCATAATTAGATATTCAGCTGGGTTTTTTTTTGTTTTTTTAATGTTTAAGTTAAAAATGTTGGTGCAGTCCAGATGTTTTCGAAAGTGCAAGTACGTGGTTATATTCTTTGTCTAGGATATTTTTTTTTAAAGTAGGGGTATTAAAATGCTGCTGTATAACAAGGCAGTATTCTTGACATTCTACATGGTGGATTGATATTGGGGCATCACAGGGGATGCGTTTTGGAGGTTATGCCTTCAACAGCCAAGAATCGGTCATTCTAGAATGTCCTATACGACATCTAGTGAAAACTACCTGATCTGGCCATGGGAGATCATTATAGGGTTGGCAAAGGCAAAAACCAATTTCAGGCTGTATTGAGTGAAGCTTATTTTATGTCCATGTAAACCATGATTCTTGCCTTGTATATGAGCAAAAAGGTTGTTTTGAGATCAGTGTGTGGAATAAGGCACAGGTGAAGAGGCAAGTTCAGGGCTTCTTTAGCTGCGGAATCTACATTCTTTCATTTCCTGACTAAGCCAACATGGCCTGGGACCCAACAACCGATGAATGGAGCATCCATCTCTCTTTTGAAGCAATTGCCCGACTACTCTACATAATATTTACTGTATGGGATTGCTACACCTCATCCACAGCAAGTTTGTTACCTTCCCAGCTTTTAATAATGAAGTGCCCATTGAGTTAGAGAGCCTTACTCAAGGGCACAACATGTTAGCTGCAGCAGGGCTCAGCAAGTACCTTACACAAGGGCACAACATGTTAGCTGCAGCAGGGCTCAGCAAGTGCCTTACTCAAGGGCACAACATGTTAGCTGCAGCAGGGCTCAGCAAGTGCCTTACTCAAGGGCACAACATGTTAGCTACAGCAGGGCTCAGCAAGTACCTTACACAAGGGCACAACATGTTAGCTGCAGCAGGGCTCAGCAAGTGCCTTACTCAAGGGCACAACATGTTAGCTACAGCAGGGCTCAGCAAGTGCCTTACTCAAGGGCACAACATGTTAGATGCAGCAGGGCTCAGCAAAGTGCCTGACTCAAGGGCACAAAATGTTAGGTGCAGCAGGGCTCAGCAAAGTGCCTGACTCAAGGGCACAACATGTTAGATGCAGCAGGGCTCAGCAAAGTGCCTGACTCAAGGGCACAACATGTTAGCTGCAGTAGGGCTCGGCAAGTATCTTACTCAAAGGCACATCATGTTAGATGCATCAGGGCTCAGTAAGTGCCTTACTCAAGGGCACATCATGTTTGGAGCAGCAAGTTGGAGCAACAAGGCTCAGCAAGTGCCTTACTCAAGGGAATCTACATGTCAGATGCAGCGGGCTCAAACTCGCCTTTGGCATGTGGGTTGACCACTCCATCCACTGGATCACACATGCCCACAATGTCACCCTCTGATTCAAGATGGAAGAGTGTATTCATGTACTAAGACAAAAATTTGTCTGTTGTCCAAATAAAATGAGCAGCACCTTTGCAAAGACTTTCATACACTTGCCCTTAAGTTTTGGGAGGAAATTAGACTAGATTATAATATTCTTGAACTGAAGCTAATATATCATTTCTTGACAAAAGCTATAAAGGTGATCGAGTTCCAGACATAAGAGGAGAACTTTGAATAATGGGGTAATCTTTCAATACAAAGAGATAGTGTTTAAATTTAGATTAGATAAGGGCCTATTATTGGGGGAGGGGATATCATATTGGTATACCTGGCTTTTTAGTTTGCTCAATTTCCTTGTATTTATTGAATTTAGGAAGTTTATATTTTAGAATTTTTTTGAAGGAGGTTAGAAATATCATTGTTAGGAAAAGGAAATTAACTTCATGATCCAAACAAACAAAAATTTCCCCATTCCATTAATTTTGAAAAATTTGAAAGAAACGGATTTTGAACAAGTTGAACTAAAGTTTTGCAGTTCTCGGTTTTGCGTACTTGCTATATTTAGAGAATATACAGCGTGGATTGCCTTTTTGATATTAGCCAATTGGAACAAAATATGCAAATGAGGTACTTAATATGCAAAGTTAATGACAGACAACAGGGATAATACAGGGATCCACCTCTATCCACATAACAAATTTCATAAAAATCAGCTATTGCATTCTATTCAGGGAAATCGGGCTATTTTATGGTTGACTAGAAACATATAGCCGGATGGTGTGCAATGGAAATTTAAGAATTAAATATAAAGTACAAGCAACAAGTGTGCTATTCGTCCTTTAATCCTCTGAGCAGATCTGCCTTTCAAACAGGATTTCTGATTGGCTAATTATGTCATATATTCATTTTACTAACCATTGAAATGCAGCTACCATATTTTTAAGCTCTAGCTCTCTTACCATGTTGCTGTTTGGCTCAAATATTCACACAAGTCCCATTATGACCAATCGTGGGGGGGGGGGGGTAGATAGGAGCTTTCAATCTTGTGAATGCACAACTGAAAATAGATTAAATTTGTCAGTTTGTTTGTGATTTGTACTGCAATCCCAACAATAAGATAAATGAGAAATAAAGTTGGCACAGTGTTTTTTCCTTCCAAAGACTTAATTGTCATAAGATCAATATATTATTGTCATAAGATCAATATATGACTTTACCAAATTTCCCTGAAGTAGGGTAGGTTAGAGGACAAACAGCAAAACGACAGAGCAGAATGAAAAGAACATCTGGAAAACCCCTAAGAGTTGTGAAAAACAGTTTTGGTGCATTTTTAAATATTGTTTTGGAGACAATAACTATTTTTCAAATGTTAATCTGATTTCCAATCAGTCTGAAAAGTGCAAATTTGGATTAAATAAAATATATACAAGGAGTTAGTGATTTTCCCACAATACATTTCTTCCAATACAATTTTTCACTGGTTGTTATATAAGTTTATAGTGACAAAAAGTACTTAAATGAACAGAACTCATCCCAACCTTGCAATTTAAGTAGTTTTTGCCACTATAAACTCATATGGCACCCAGTGCAAAAATTGTATTGGAAGAAATGCATTGTGGGAAAATCACTAACTCCTTGTATATATTTTATTTAATCCAAATTTGCACTTTTCAGACTGATTGGAAATCAGATTAACATTTGAAAAATAGTTATTGTCTCCAAAACTGTGATGACAGGGTAAATTGTTTATTTGCACAGAACTTTTTGTCTATTTTGATTTGCGACTAATCAGCGATGCGAGCGTGAAAATTGCGAAGAGTATTGGACCCACCTGTGGCTAACAGTAACCTTTCAGGACACGGCGAAAGATAACACGTCTTTTCAAGACGAATGGCTCTCAGACATAATGCTAGAATTCTGCCATATTCTCAAATGCCTTGTTTGTGTGCAAAAAAAAAACACCTCAGTATTTCAATCTTTACTGACAGTTGTTGTTTCTCACCGATATAGAAATGGTGTGTTTTTTATCGGATCAGAGAATGAAGTTAGGATCAACATGCAGATGAAAATTTGATCACGAAATAACAAAATATGTTAGCAGAATTGGGTTGTTATATTATATGAAGGATTTGGTATAGCCAATATAATATGGCTGTAAAATGTCACTGGACATAGTGAGCATAGTCTATACTTAGTTCGGTGCTAATATGACCACTGTGTGTAGTCGTCTCTCATTTGTGTCCATTTTGTGTTTGTGATTGAAATGTTGAGAGATGTATGGCCGAGGCCTATAGCAGCCCACAGGCCCAAAGACAGTCTGCGAGTGATTTAAAATAGCACCAAGGAAGGTCGTACCAATATTTGTGTAGGTGATGTGATTATAACACTTATAAAATTGTGTCTAGTTAATGATTAGTAATTCTTTTTGTGGGCCGACAATTGTCATGCGGATGTATAAATGGATAGATGTTGCTACATAAAGTCAATCTAAAGGTAAACTGGTGGCTCACATGTGATATCTATGAATATAAGAGCGTGTGAGCTGAGAATACAAATTACTTAGTTTCCAATCTTAATTAATACACATCCAGAGCTTCTGGGGCTTCCTCTTGCCCCCCAGTAGCGTCCCAAAGGGTTGAGTCCCAGTATCCTACCCAGTGGGCTTGTATTTTGCCCCAAATTTTCCTGGCCTGAGGCCGAGGTTATTCCCTACATTTCACAATTTGGCTATGCATGGAATCAACTTAATATTTGGGCCGAGTGATTTCTATTTTGATCTGATGAAGAGATCATCATGGAATAATTATTTGGAAGTAAATTTGGTTGTTTTTGTTTGCTCTTTAGGCATCCTTTATTTATTGATACCAGAGTTGATTGGTGGCTTTTCCCAGACATTATAAACCAAGCCATCAGCCTGTCCACTCAGTTTGCAGCAGGTCAATTCAACGAGCTACGAGTTTTGGACACTACTTTTGCAACAACATATTTCCATATATGGGAGGAAGAAACATATTTTTCCACAGGAGATTTTTTTTGGCAAATTTTAAGTTATTGTAGAGAAATAATATACATGCAGCAATTAATTTTGGGCAAAAATGAACAGTGGTTACAAACTTCAGGCATTTACTGCATTTGGAAAATAGTTCGTAGTTGTACTCTGATATGCCAGGCAAAAAATGATTGAAAAATTTATTCAAAAGAGTATGTCCAGAGGTGAGTTTTTTCAAATGTCTTTAATGCATAATATGCACTCTGTTCACAGTTAACACAGGAGTCTTATCTGTCATAAATGCTGAAAAAACGACCCCTTGGTATGTTAAACAAATGGTAAAAAGTGTGGACTTACAGGCAGATTTTTTGTTGGACACACTTTAGCTTAATAGGATGTTGATGATGGGACAGACAGCCTAGGCGGAGATTTCAATGTGAATAACCTGTAGGAACCTAAAATAGTAACAGATTTGATCTGCTAGAATGACAATACTGATTCCAGACTGGATAAGGGAGAACCTTGGGTTTGTTGGACGAGAAAGGAAGAACGAAAGATGACTTCTGAAGTCTTTGGACTAGCGGTAACAAGGTTTTGATTTGAAAATGGGGGAAAATGTCAAGGATAGAATTAATTAGAAATAATGTATTTGTTTATAGACATTAATGATATTATATTAACTTTTTGTGTACGCCCCCAATTGAGAAGAAAGAATACCTTTTAGCGAATTGATTCAAAATGTTCGTGTGCAAGAATTTGTGATTAAAATTTTAAGTTGACAAATGTATTGCCTGCAGAATTTACACGTCGTTGGATATAGGACAATTACATAGTTGTAAGTAAAACTACATGTTCTACAAAAGGGAAATTAGTCAAAAGACTCATAACGATTGTTTTCCCCTTCTTGATAGAACAAACGATGGGTGAAATTACATAACGCTTATTTAACCAGGGTGTTAAAGGTATTGACTTGTATAGAGGGATTCCTCTTGTTATCGATCGGCGATTTATTTTAAGAGTGTTCAAACACCATGCTTACGGATACACAAATGAGAAGTAGTGTCAATGCAACCATTGCACAGCTTTGAACGACCGAATAATAATAAATAATATAACAGATGTTTATATAGCGCCTTAGCAGTAAGACTGATCAAAGCGCTTTACATGGTCTTACAGTTACAACATTTACATAAATCTAAAGTACAATCTTTAAAGGCTACAATCTTAAAAAACGTATTACAACATAATTATACATGTATTAATTTGGAAAAAAGATATGTTTTCAATTTGCTTGAAATGGTTAGGTTGGAAGACATACGCATTGTGAAAGTAACATTCCATAAAAAATGGTGCTGAATGGCGGAAAGAGGAAGGAAAGCTTTGTCACAGTTAGATGTAGAGTTCTTTTTGACACGAGAAGATTGCTGTTAGCATGGGAGCGACGATACATTGTGTGTTGAGGGTTGTGAGTGTGACATTGAATAAGATTTATCAGATATTATTGGTGCTGCGTGAACTTCATTTTGCCCCTTATATGTTATTGTAAGGAGTTTAAAAAATGATCCTTTCATTAACAGGTAACCAGTGGAGTAGTTTTAATAATGGTGTTATGTGCTCCCTCTGGTTGTGACTTTAAATAGAGTCTGCAGCCCTGTTTTGAATAAGATTGGAAAGTCTCCCTTTTTTCTTTGTTAATACCATATAGTAGTGAGTGCAGTTAGTCAAGTTAGAAATTACAAGTGATTTTAACGACAGCTGATACTGTTTCCTAATCAATGTGTAGCGGCGAATACGGGCAATTTTTCTGAGATTGAAAATTGAGTGAATTGGAAAGTGTAGAAATATTGGCAGGACCATGGACAGATAAGAATCAAAGTGGACACCTAGATTACGAACAGTTGGTGATGGTACAATTGTAGTACCGCAGACATTATCAGAGAGACATTGGAAGAAGATGCCACAGTGTTTTTGAGCCAAGCAATAAAAAATCAGTTTGTCCTAATTCAGTTTGAGTTTATTTTATTATCCATTCTTTTAGGTCTTTAATGCATGCTTCCCAGTTTGAATAATGCAGTGACCACTATTTCCAGGTATTTTTGGATCCAATTTTGATGTGTTAAAATTCTGTTGTGTCATCTGCGTATATTTGATAGTTAAGTCCATGTTTTTTTAGTTATTTTTCCAAGAGGGTAAGTAGTAGTAACTTAAACAGTCCCTGGACCTACCACAGAACCTTGTGGCAGGCCAAAATCCATGGCTTATGGTCTTTGAAAAAATGCCAGCAACACAAACTCTACTTTTACATTGACGTAGGTAAGACTGAACACATCTACTCACAGTGTTTTGTATGCCAAATGTATGTGGTAGCTATAATCTAAATGTCAACTCCAAATAAGTGTCAATTTCATTGACAATTTCTTAGGCTGGAGAATATCTAAAGTCAAACTATTCTGCCACGATTTTACCACTTCTGCAGATATTTAAATATAGAAAGAAAAGAAAATGTATGACGGAAACTTTAGTGGTATGTAGGAAACAATCATTCCTTTTCAGGAAAAAATAAGTTGATTTTTTTTTTTTTTTTTTTTTTTTTTTTTTTTTTTGATTTACAGCAAAAACAACATTGCTCTTTATTAGGCCTATGCGTCAACTTGGAGTTTGGAGTTCCTTCTCCCTGTAGCAAAGGATGAAATGAAAAAAGTTCGTCTCCGTACGGAAATGGTAGTCGAATGGAATATGTCAGGAATATTGTGGACACCCCTTTTGAGCTCTTTGGGTCAACAACAGCTGATAATATTGAAACTATGCCCCCAACTACCAAAATAAATATCGGATGAAATCGCGTTGGAAGTGCAACCCGGCAGCCCGGTCAAAAACAGTTCGTTGGGTGGGGTCTAATGCAGGCTTGGCCGAAACGAGCCCCTGAAAAACACCATGCATCACGGTGGGTGTGGCGTACGATGGACGCGACACGCCCGTGAGGGAACTGTTTTAGGCGGCACCAACAAACTTGACAAAGTATTTATTCATATTCCAGTAAAAATGAAAAAGGAAAATGAATGGTTAACTGAAAATACACCGTTTTTCCCCATCATGTCTGTTTTGTTTATATACAAATCCGGGGGGGGTCATCCTAAGCCCAATATTTAAATGCCAAATATGATACCGCTAAAAAGTTTGATCATCAAACATGAACGTTCGATTGAGCTTAAGGTCCGGTTTTGACAACATTTTGTTTAATTAAATTGTTTTTGAAGTTAAGCAATATCATCAGGAAGTCAGGAAATTTAACATGAATAAAATTAATCCTAAGATTCCATCATGTGATGTAAACTTACTTTTAATAAACAAGACGAAAAAGAAAGCACTCTCGCTAGAATCTGGATCATTTCCCGGTCTCGCAGATCGGCAGTTTATAATTAAAGTTAGGTGATATAAATTGTGTGCGGATGACTGAACGCGGTTGTTAGCTTTTATTTTCATCAACAGGAAAATATGAATTCATATTCGTGTTATGAAGCTTTATGAATGAATTCCGAAATACCAGGACGGTGGAATACCGAACGCGTGAGTCAATTCAAACAACGTTTGCGACAAGTGCTTTGCCCAACGCTTTTGTAATCATGTATGTGCCGTAAACGTACCGTAAGCATGGTGAAGATTCGCCGATCATCCGAATGATGTCAACAATGAAACCTCTATGATGTAGTTATTCAAAAGGGGATGTTTTAAAAAAGGTAGGGATTTCCAACAACCACAAGATTTCATTGTTTTTACAAGTAACTTATACCAACTCTCCTTCAAGCTCTGTTCTTCGCTCAGCATGATCCAGTACATATTTTGTCAGGCGGGGGCTGCCGACAAGCAGCTGTTCACATTGGTAGAATGGGCAAAGCGCATACCACACTTTACAGAACTACCTCTGGATGACCAAGTCACACTTCTCAGAGCAGTACGTATTAGGCGTATATCAAAAATATACCAGACCAATCCTATAACGGCTACGGAAGAACACCTGGTGCTTCCCATGTGGGGTGTAGAATTCATCTTGAATAGCACAGGGTCAATGCCATGATCATGCATGGGTGTCATATGGGACATGAGCATGACCAGACATGGGGCTTTTCTCCCGATGAATTCTACTCCCTCTATAATGGAAGCACATACCTCCATACGATTGTGCCTTCCATAGGGAGGTGGAATCCATTCTGGAATACCCAATGCAGGCAGTGGAATTGATCGCCAATCACACTTTTGCACTCGTGTTAAATGTACACTACAGGGTTTTGAGATCACGCCATACACGGCCAATTTCTTTATGCTAGTTACCACCCAGCTACCCACCGAGTAGACATGGATTAATTACCTACCCACTAGACGTACACACGCCGGCCCAGGATTCCGTTTATTTTTTGCCGCATAGACGGATAGTGTACCCACAGCTGCTGTCTGCAACCGTTCGTGGAGTACCCGGTGGTTACACCACAACAACAACCGGCCTCTCAGCGGCGCGGTATTTCTCATGGCCAATTTGTTTTTTGATATTTTGCATATTTTCATTTTTTATTACATGTGTAGAAATAAGGGGTGTTTGAGTATGCCCGCCCGATTGAATTTCGTAATGATTTCCTCCTTCCCCAAAAAAAACGTTCAAAAAATCTAAAACGGAGCCCAAGTTTATAGCTCCCCCCTCATTTCATGAATTTTTATTTTTATAATTCCACTCTCAATGGCATCGTGGTAATCACGGGTAGCTACGTGGTACCTGCGTGTCTACTACTCCGGTACTGTCTACTCAACAGCCACCTTCTCTCCACCTAGTGGGCACTACAGGGTAACCATGTGGAGTATGTAAAGCCGAGTAGCCACATTACTGTATACCTAATAACTGTGTACTTTGTAATCCCTATCGTGCAGCTAAAAACCGCCTCGCAATTAGCCCTGTGTGTACTGTACAGTAGCTGGGCGGGTAACATGGTGTGCTGAACCCCGGTTAGGCTACACGTGAGTAGAATCCGGCACGTGTAATGCCATTGCAAATGTGCTTTAATATTAATCTAGTGTAACTCGACCATGTCAGTAACTTCAAGATAGTTCCTGAACATGTAACAAAGATTAAGTACTAGCACCCGTGTGGGCTAAAATGAGTGGTGCGTAGAATAGGATTTTTGTGGGATCATGTGACCTGGAGTTAAATTTCCAAAACCCGGTAGCCTTGTGAGTGGGACGATTTAATAAACCCGCTGACTGCATACAATTGCACGCCAGTAAGTAACAATTGTTAATAATGAAGGATAGTATAAAGACCACAGGGGAAAAAAGTTCTATGGGCAGGTTGATCTCCTGAGTATAGGAATGTATTTTTTGTTATTGTCCCCGCCGAACGAGTTCGTAAAACCGGGGCTATGAACTGACAGCGTCGCGTTCGTTGGTCCGTCCGTATCGCCGTAGCCCGACTTCCTTGACAAATGTTAACCCATGTTGGTATCAGGATTTATCTGGAGTTTTGTAAGAGCACAATGATGTAATTGGTGGAAGGATGCGGGTTGATGAGTTCTCGACCCTGATTAGATTTTGGCCGTAAAAATATGTCTAATTAAATATTAATATTTGCATAATTTATGAGATTTTTCCTGCAAGGCCTTGTAACAAAGTTTTTCTGGAGTTCCATAAGGCGTATAATGATGTACTTTGGTGAAGGAAGCGGGCTGAAGAGCTCTTGACCTTTAGATTTTGGTCGTAATTTCGGGCAAAATTGAGTATGCAAATGATCTAATTAATATGCAAAAATCACGTAATTGCTATATTTTTCAAACGGTACAGTGGATACTCCAAATTCCTGCACTGCATTAAAGCCTATCATGGGCAACCTCTTTTTTGCAATTTGAAAGTATGTGATATAATGCGGCTTAGGTAGCATGAGCTAATTAAATATGCGAAATTGCTGTATCATACTCTGAAACAGTACTCAGATAGGGCAAAATTCCTTCTCTACATGACTACTATGCAAGGGGCGGGGTGAGGTGTTGGGGAGGGGGTGGGTGGTTGGTGATGAGGGTGGGGGTGTTGCGGGTGTGGGGATGGTGGTTGGGTATTCGGCGGGGTGTTGGGGAGGTGTTGTTTGTTGGGTGTTGGGGAAGTGGTTTGTTGGGTGTTTGGTATTTGGTGTGGGGGGTGGTGGTGTTTGCCATGGTGGTTGGGAGGGGTGGTAGTGTATTTCTGGGTTGTTGGGGAGGGGGTGGGAGTTTTGGGGAGGGGAACTGGCGGGTGTTGGGGCAATGGGAGGTGTTGTTCCCACAGGGTATTCAGGGTATGGTGGGGTTGGGGTGTTGCGGGGGTGGGGGGAATGAAGTTGGGCAGTTGTTGGGTGTTGGAGAGGGCGTGGGGTTTGCGGGTTGTTGGGGAGGGGTGGATAGTTTGCAGGTGTCTTGGGGAGGGGGTGGTTTGTTTGCAGATTGCCATTTATTGTGGCATTTTCAGTGATGGCAACTCGGCGGTGACATATTTTAACGCATCGGCGTAAAATACTAGTTCTGCCTTGTTTTTTTCTTTTCTCAAAACGTGACATTCAAAAATCACAACGTCTGTAAAATATGAGCATTCATTAATCCATTTTTCAAAACCATCAACACCAAAAGACCGATTCTATTTGCATACAGCTAATCAAAAAAGAAAAAAGATATAAACGCCTTTAGCAAATGAGTTTTCACAGCAAATTCCTGCCAGTGATATTTAAATCTGCTTGTCGGCGAAGTATGACTTATGTGCATCAAAAATCCAGCATATTGGTTGTTAAACTGCCCTCTTTCTCTGGATTTTCAGACCAGCTGCCAGAATAATTATGCAATTGTAAACTGCTCCATAATTGTCCTATTTTCTTATCAGATGCCCTAAATTCACCTGTCGCTATTCAAACAGACAATATATGACTTGGGCTCCTTTCCGCTGGAGTGGAACTTTTTCATGCTAGAACCATGTTTAACAAATTTGATTTCTCAGAGTGGTAACAGTGGTTTACATCTTTGTAAACAGTGACTCTACTGTGTTTACACTCAGTACAGAAAAGTCAAATTGAATGTTGATATATTTCTGACTTATGACCAAGGATTAGCCTTAGCTCGTGTTGGCACTGAAAGTGCTTCTGAATTCGCTTTCAGAAAATTGATTTCCAATCTTTTGATGACGCTCCTTCTGGAGTTGGACATCCATTTCAATAGAGGATTGCATGCTGTCTTTCAACATGGGCGGCCTTTATGATGGCCACACTGTAATCACCACTGGCCGAGTGGGTGCGCCCATTCAGGGTTGCCCTCGACAGTCATGATTGGCCTTTCTGTGAAATTTGTGTCCAAATGTTCATCAAAACAACACAAGACTAGAAAATGAATACAACAATGCAAGTTGAAATTCTTAGGAATGACCAAGCACTTTCACGTTGATTGTTTAACGAAGGACTAACTGCATTCTAATCCTCACAGGACAGTAAGGAATCATATTGTCAGTGTGGAGGATCCGGCCACCTCCATTAAGGGGGCCAAAACCTATAAAACTTTGGTTTAAAGACACTCTCAATTTGATTGAAAAATCTTTGAAATTTGCAGGAATAGCGTCAAGTGAAGGTAAGTCTGTAGAATTCCTCATAAACAAGTTGGCCTTTCCGCTGTAAGGTTACGAAAAGGAAGAAAACGGCATGTGTTCCAAGATAACCTTCTCATGCAATTACGTGTCTGAGTAAGTGTCCGGTTCGTACAGTAGGACTATCTTTGATTCTGTCCTTATTGGTTGTCTGCTTCTGGTCTATCATTTGCAAAGGGTATGGTAGGTTACCTGTACTTGTTACATCATGCTAAATCTGATTTTTTGATGATTTTTCGATTTGCTGATTTAGCAAAGCACTTATAGTGTCTTTACTAACTTAGTTGTGATCAGCCAGAAAAGCCATACACGGTCACTTGTTAGGCCAGTAGACCATACATGGATTATGTGTTTCATTTCTCTCCTGCAAATTGGAAATCAGACTATTCCAATTACATTTTGAGTTTTTGAAGTCATATTGGATTATGGACTGCACTTGCACACTGCTAGTTCGCATCAGGAGTTTCCCCGTAACTGAACCCATCTGACCCACTGTTTTCTGACACACTTAAGACTTCAGAACCCTTTACGAATAAAGCCACAGCTGCACAGGTTATTGCTGTTACGGTTCCCAATTCAATGTGTGTCAGAAAAGGTGTGGCAGATGGGATCAGTTTACGGACACCTGTTTCGCATTGTAAAGTTCTCATTTCTGACTAACCATCATACAGCCGTGTTGCGGAGTGTGAGGTGAATCCGGCCACCCCCGTTTAGCGGAACAAAACCGGGTTTTAAAACTTGGGTTTAACTAACATTGCTGAAGAGTGCATGCATGCTCTGATGACGTCAGTTCCAACGCTTGATCAGGCTAGTGAGTGTCAACGTGTGCATCTACAGTTGCTGGGCCAAACTAATGCGATTGCTGGCAGGGAAGTGTGGGTGTCCTGTACCTAGTATTAGTCCGAGTCTCGGACATTTCAGGATAGTTGAATGGTACAGTGAAAGTGGTCTTGAGGCTAGGTTTGATATAATTGCCCATGGTTTTTGAGCAAGTAGAACACAAGAGTAGGCTTCTTGGATCTTCTACATGGATCCTCAACAAAGTGCTCATAATGTTGAGCACCATAATTGGTAGCCATTTTCTTTGACATCAAGTATATCCGGTCTGTGGTCAGTACACTAAGACGATCCATACAAAGGGTCATTAACATAGAAATCCAGTCTGGAAGTCCCTGAGATCTTTCGAAGAGGTTTTATGCATATATGCACAAAAGATAGGCAGGTCACTGGCTTTGCAGTTAGTGACTGTTGAATTACAAAAAAGGAAAAAAATGATCATTTGAATCAGTGGCTAATAACAGATGTTCAGTAATTTCCTGGAAAAGAAAAAGTCTTAATTGCACTAAATTTGCAGAAACTTGGGCCAGACGTGTTTCCTATTTACTTCTGAATTTGACCACCTGGCATTTTATTAAAGGACAAAATATATGATTTGTCAAAATGGCATTGCATGGAGTCACTCTTCTGTAAATTTCCTGGTATGGTCTGTTGGAAATAGGAAGGCATTTAATGCAAAATATTAATATGCTACACCAATGAGTCTACTAACTGTCCTATGCAAAGAAATTGGTGTATATTCACAGATGGAATACTAAGGAATATATGTAACTGATTAAACTATTGTACATTTGTGAGCTCAGTAATGTACTTACTTAAGGTCCCCAAACCTGATAAAGGCAAATTGCCTAAGGGGCAGTCTGGTTGCTAAAAGCACAAAGATGAAACTGATGCCGTCTCCTTACTGACCTGTCTCGGCAGGACCAAGTTATCGCAAGAAGTAAAAATAAAACTGAATCACGGAGTCATGATATAAACAGTTGAAATGAATTTTTGTACGCACTATAGTATCTGTCACAAAAGAACAGTGCTTCGCTTCTAAAAACGGAGTGTATCGTGCGTAAACACAGGAAGTGCGGGTCGGATTGGCTTTTTGAATCGAGTCATATCCATGACAACAGCTTGTTGGTCGGATTGGCTGATTGCACATTCGACTGGTGCAGAAAGAGTAAATAGGCCACGCCCATATCGTTCATTAGCTGATCACGAGCGTATACGCAGTCAAGAGGGGGCCATTCTTTTGTGACAGCTACTATAGTTGATTAAGATTTTTAATTTGAAACCCTGGCTTGTTGATTTTGGAAAAAAAATGTTCAAAAGTTGCAAAAGTAAAGTCTGTAGATATTCTCTCTCGTTAAATCAGTTTCAGCTGTCTACTAAAATTAGGAAGGGAGAACAAGCTCCAGTTCATTCTGGACCGTATCTCTGTTTCTCTCAGCAATTAAGCAATTAAGCATTTGGTGATCTGTGATTTGACTTGGTTAGATTTGAAAACAAACAAATGACCTGCATTGCTTGTCGGGGGTGAGGGTCCATGGTCTCAAATAGGGGAAGTCCAATACCAGGGTGGACACAATCTAAATACTAACTATCCTATCTTAAGACTAATTTAACTTTAGCAACAACATGTCCTCAGAGGTACTCCAAGGTGCAATATGGCTTGAAGAGTTTCAGACTTGCATCGACATCATCAGGAATAACCAATCAGAAAGTAGTCTTTTATACAATAATTGAGACCAAAAATTGTCATGATTTCATCTGCACTCTGGTTGTTGAGCTAGTAATGTGCACTTTCATGAAAGCTAACTTTAAATATTTTTGATCAAGTAAAACATCTAAAGTTGAATTGCTGATCTTCTAAGATTATTTTAAAAAAAACTTTATAAGATATACCAGTCATCAAAAGTTAGATTGCTGTCTTACCAAGAACAGAAATTGTGTGCTCTTGATTGTTTTTAAACTCAAGCATGTATTTATAGATGCCCCATTTAGTGTCTGAATTCAGGTCATATCAAATTTAATAATTAATTTGACCTATATTTTGAAATCTTTTATCCCAGGTGTTTTACTGAAAGTAGAAAATTACATTCAGTAATCGGCTTATTATCCAAACATGCCATGAAACCAACTGAAAGAGAGAGAGAGAGATAGCCTGGCTGTAAGGTTGTTGTGCATGGTTTGAAAATAAATAGGTTGTTTTGGATGATGTAAATTCTTATCTTTTGGGACATATTGTCTGATTGTACTGCTTGATTTGTAACACAAGTCTGGATTTGTTAATTATTCATGCAGTTCACGAAGTTTTGTGGAAACAAAATAGGATTATTTTCTCAGGGATAGTCGGCTATTTCATAGGAGTTTGCAAAAAGATGATGGGGCCAGGGATGTATTAAAGGAAGGATAAACCAATGCTGTTCGAAGTCAGTCAGTGTACTGTTGGAGGCCAACTTATTTTGTTTTGTGCAGAATGATTGATTACGTTTGGATGGTTTCATCAGTGATTTTGTTGTTAGCAATGAAGGGGAAGGTATTTGGCTATGCTATTTACCAATGGCCAAATAGGTGATGAAGTCGTGCTTGATGTATTTGGTATTTGAATTATGGCACACAAATAATTAAGTGGTTTGTCATAGGTTCCAAAACAAAGAAAAAAAAAAAGAATAGTTACTGCCATTCCAATTTAAAGGCACTATCAAAAAAATCGAGATTTTTGCTTGTCTGTAACAAGTACAGGTATTCTAACATGCCCTGCAAATGATAACCAGAAGCAATCTAATAAGGACAAAATCGGATATTTTGGTCATTACTCTTCGTACGGACACTTACTACAACACGTAATTGAATGGGAATTCATATCTTGGAACACTGCTATTTTCTTTCTTTTCTGTCAATTTGTCAGTTGGAAAAAGTAGCTTACGAGAATACTACAGACTTATCCTTTACTTTTAAGCTATTCTGCAAAATTTGAAATATTTTGACTGCGATAAATCACTGATAATGTCTTTAAATGTTGCACAGAGCTCTCTATTGGGCTACATTGATTGCAGCATTGCAGACCAATCTTGTATTTTGTTGTAGAGTTGTTCCTTGTTCTTTAAATTGGCTTCACAATACAAATAAAACCTACTGTTGGTCACTTCTATTCATCCATGAATTTCAAATAAGAGTGTGGACTGTGTATTTAAAAAGACAGTAATTCAACAGTTGTGATGATAAATGGCATGTTGAAATCCTTGATTACTACTTTAACAGTTGCTTTCACCTCGTTTTCTGTATAATTCACCTGCAGGCTGGAACGAACTTCTCATAGCTGCATTTTCACATCGCTCCATAGCAGTTAAAGACGGCATCCTTCTGGCCACCGGGCTGCATGTCCATCGAAATAGCGCTCACAGCGCAGGCGTAGGCACAATCTTTGACAGAGTGTTGACAGAACTGGTAGCAAAGATGCGGGAGATGAAGATGGACAAGACGGAGCTGGGATGCTTGAGAGCAATTGTTTTGTTTAATCCAGGTGAGTTTATTGCTTCAAATTCTGAAGAAAAAAAGTTGTAGCAAGGAGCCGTAATTCACTCTTTAATTTACCCTTGCACGGTTCACCATTTGCAAGTAGAGCCTTAACTGGCATTGAAGTCATTGATGGGATTACATAACAATGCATCCACCTCTTTTAAGGTCAATGGTTTGGTGTACAGAGAATTGAACGGTTGTATTGCCATATTCAAATTTACATACCTCATAGATAGATCCTTGTCATCTGATTGGTTAAATGAAAGTCACATGACATACTATAGTTTCACTATTTTCACATACAACATTTCACATACAACAAAGGTTTAGTACCTTTTTGCCTGGTATAGTAATTTTTTTGGACCGGTATAGTAATTTTCTGCCCTAGCTGTAGTCTTGTTACTGCAGCTGAAAGGATCTATCTAAGAGGTATATAAAACAATATTAACTGCCCTTTATTCGGGCCATAGTCAAAACTCTTGACCCTCGGTGATCTCGAGACCGTACTATTTACCCTCAACTCCGCTTCGGGAAAAAAGTGCGGTCTCGTCGATCACCTCGGGCCAATAGTTTTGACTATGTCCCTCATGGGCAGTCAATATTTGTATAATATATATTCTTATTGCCACCAGTTCAAGGCTCTCCACACAAACACTGGCATATGGCGAAACTCTGCAAAGAGCGAACGGTGACAATCATGTAGGTCATGCTGGTTCAATATTATTTTGTTTTGGCAATAAAAAACTGCATGACTATATTTAAGGGGTGACCGGATTTTAAGTATATTAAGTTTTCATCTTGATAGAATGGCCTTCACCCCAAAACTCCATCTGTAAAGTTTCACGCTGATATTTCAATCCGTTTTGATGTGAGAGCTAAAACAAGATTTTGTAAGCCCATAGAGTACTGTGTAAAATTAATAATGGTCGACCAAATTGGGGCACATCTTTGCTCATAACTTGCAAAACCAAACATCCATTAATCCTAAGATTTCACAGGACAAATAAGAAAAATAGCTACTTTCTTCAGATACCAAAATTTTGACCAGTCCCAGTAAATCTGGGGTTCTGGGGATGAGGCTATTTGCAATAGGACCATGGATCGCTACTACTACTACTTCTTGAAATACATGAAAGCATGAAAGGTATTTTCCATTTCTCAAAGGAATTCTGTCACATAAACAATATTTAGACATGTTGAAGTACACTTCTCATCCTATCATGTTCTGTTAATTGAAAACAATTCTGATCTGTGAGTTTTGTGTAATTTCTAGGGAAAACCCATGGGAACATTGACTGGTGCAAGTTTGGTACAATGATAATCGCAGTCTGTAATCAACCTTGCACAAAACATGCATGCTTTATTCACAGAGTTTGAAAGCACACTGTCAGTGTATCGCTATTGGTTGATTATAAAGCAGTGTTGCTCATCTTGGTGGAGGTAGATTAATACTGCTTCATTGTACGCAACCAGCATTTATGGAGTTCTTTTCCAGTTTTGCATAAAATATACAAACCGCTCTTCAGATCATGTTCAAATACTATAAAATAGCTGGATTGCTGTGCAATTTTGTTTGTCTAAACGTCCCTTCTTATACGACTAAATCCTGTAGGATTTTTTTTTTTCATGTTAAACAAGGTAAGCTGGGTCTTGGCATTAAAATTAACGTAGATGATTGAAGATTTGCAAGGATGGCTCTGTAACAGGTTTAGTAAGGCTCTTGATGGCATATCTCATTATTTTGAACATCACCAATTGTGTTTTTTGTGCAATTTTTGTCATTTTACTTCTATTGCCAAACAATTCTTCTAAAAATTGGTCTTTGTTGTATGACTCAAATACTGTTTAACTTATTTTCAGATGCAAAAAACTCTGACATCGTTCCAAAAGTGAGGAACTGAGGGAGAACGTTTCGCATCGCTGGAAGAAGTACTTCGGACCAACCAGACGAACCCGGCCGCTTTGGCAAAGCTGCTCTTGCAGTCTACCGGCCCTGCGCTCCATTGGCCTCAAGTGCTTGGAGGGCACTTGTTCTTTTTCAACTGTTGGCGACACCCTATTGATACCTTTTTGATGGAGATGCTGGAAGCGCCAAGCAACAGTTGAAAAAATTGACAATATGATGCAGCCACCACCCTGTTCTCCCCCACAACACAAAATAGACCAGTCCAAATATAGTCTTGCACCCACTCTTTGGACAGGGCTAAAGAAACTTGTACAATTCTCACTTGTTGGAAAAAAAGTCTGTGTGTACATTGGTTAGAGACTACTACTACTACTATATGCACTTATGTTTCACCTTTACCTTACTATTACAGGGGGAGAAGACAGGGTTTGTTCAATGTGTCCTCCAGTAATTCCCATCATGCATATGTCATGAACCTCTGAACACTGGTCTACCATTTTCATGCTGTGTCGGCACTGTGCATCCAGCCAGTCTCGTATTGAATGTCTGAACTTTGTTAATATTATGCAGATTTGTGGGAGGGGAAAATCGAAAGGGGAAAACTATCCGAAAGGGCCGAATTTTGCACGTCCACACTTGCACCATTTTACCCCATCCTCCAACTTATAATCGTATGGGTGCACATACTTTCATCAACATTGTTGTGTGGGAATCTACACAAGTACGGTAATGAACTGTGGAGAATATACTATATATAAATATATCTTTTTTGAAGGGCTGAAAGCCGCAAATTTTTGTGTATTGTAATGTTGTTGTTAGATTCATATGTGCTGTAGAACTGGATATTTTTCAGGAAAAAAATTGTTCTAATATCTGGGTGATATAATTTCTTATCCTTTTCTGTTTCTTCGTGAAGAAGTGCCAATTTTGGTTGCTTACCAATACTGTGTGTAACACAAGAAATAAGTGAGTATAATTAATTGTGGTGTCATTATCAGCATTTTGTGAGATTACATCCATTAAAAAATCTGAGACTTTTTATTCTCTCTCTCATTTTATGCTAGCCAAGTGCTATCACTCTAAAATAAATCATGAAGGGAAGAAGAAAGAAATTACAGGGTATGCAATTTTCTAACTCGGAAGATCTTGTGAACTTCCATACATTCTCATCTTCTAGAACTCTGTCATTGTTTATAGATATAATGTGAAGACTAACCTTTGTTGGTAATTTGGAATCGCAACTTCATCTCCCTGGTCCATGAGTGTTCATGTCTGTGGGGGTACTCAATGCAAATGACCATATGGGGATGCGCCACAAACAGTGTCATTTTCAGCCTTCTGGTATATCAATGACCCCTTTTTTCATACCAATTTTGGTATAGCAATGGGTGGTTTTTTTTTCAAAAATGTTCTCAATTTTGTTGGAGAATTAGTCAAATTTGCTCAATCGGAAGCCAAAATTTTCTCAAATTTGTCAGAAAATTAAGTCAATCTGAAGCCAAAATGTTCCACATTAGCTTAAAATGTTAAACTTTTGGGGCAAAAATCACAAATTTTGGTTAAATTTGGCCCAAAATTTGCATCTCTAGTATTGCTATGAGACTTTTATGGCAAAAATTGGTATAGGTATGGGTCCTACTTCCAGACTTTCAGAGGTACTCAAACCAAACTTGAGACCCCCTCCCAGGGTGATGTATCCATATGGCAAAGGCAGATTAATTGTCCAAATCAAGAATATGGTAGAAATTGTGAAATGCTGAGTGACTAAAAGAGGTCTAAACCTAGTGTGGTTCAAGGGTTTGCGATGAGGTAGTTCAAGTGATTGCCTATTTAAATAAACCCTAGGATTAGCACTAATATAAGATAAACACCATATCTTACCCGAGGCAGGACTTAGCTCCTAATCCTTTTGGGATCCCACATGAAAGCACTTTTTTATTAAATAAAGTTTGGTGTTTTGGAATTTAATGTAGGCCTACTTCAGTCACAAAAAGGTTGACTTTGTTTTTCACACAAGAGATAAGCTTATAATGTTGTGCATTAAAACTGATGGAACCTGAATAGAATCTGCAGATTCCTTGATTTCAATTCCACCCACAGTGCTGTCCGTGCTCTTATTCTCTCCAGGCTGAATTATTGTAGTGCTCTCCTCAATGGTATCTCTCACAAGAATATTACTCGTCTTCAAGAATTCAAAACAGGTGTGCCCGGCTCATTTTCAAGAAACCAAAACTCCTCATTCCTCTCCTCTTCTGAAGGAGCTTCACTGGCTTCCTGTTGTACAACGCATCCAATTCTGTACTCTTGTTCACACCTTCAAATCTCTCAACAATTTCTCCCCCCACTATATTTCATCTCTTCTTTCCATTCACAAACCATCTGTGTACTCCCTCCGGTCCTCCCCTGGCATCCGTCTGCATGTTCTAAGGACCCGCACTCTGACCGGTGATAGGGCTTTTCGACCTCTGCCCCTCGCTTATGGAATAAGCTTCCTGCTGTGACTAGAGGCACTACCACCATAGCCTCTTTTAAAAAGTCCCTGAAAAGTCACCTCTTCCCTAATTAATTGGTTGCCTCCTCTTTGTTCTTTTCTGCTACCCTTCTCCTCCCTTTTCTGCTTCCCTTTTTTTCTTCTCCTTCTCAGCGCTTTTGGTCAAAAGGCGCTTTTCAAATGTCAGTGTTTGTGTGTGTGTGTGTGTGTGTCCATCATTACTTCCAAAAATATCCAGCTTTCAAAATTTGTTTTTATGAAATGTTCTAACAAAAAAAAACATCATTTGATTAGGAGCATTGAAGTCCTGCCTTATGTGGAAATGGGTTTTATATTAGAGCTACTCTTTTTTTCTTAAAGTAAATGATAAAAGGTGCATGCAAAACGTCCCTATCGCAACCTCTGAAGTGGCTTGAAAACAAGTGTTTTAGTGTGGCAAAAACAGGTTTTGTGTCCAGGCATGACCATCTGCAAATAATAATTAGTATATCTAGAACTGGGGATGGAAATTAAAGTGTTTCAGGCCATATACTTTGTTCATCACCAAATAGGCAATATTGGTACAGGATAGTGTGGGTGCGCAAGCAATACTACCGCAGCAGATGCAGTGAGAAATTTATGCATGGCGCAGGCTTGGGGCAAGAGGCGGGCATGGTGGGTGTGTCAATGGAATTACGTTCCTCTTGTGGATAAACAAAAGCCAGATATATCTTGCCTATTAGGTGATGAACAAAATATAAAACATGTCATGTGGGTTGACCTTTGCATATGTTGTGGCCATGTGTTTTGAACTGGTAGTCTGATAGGGTGGAGCCGTGACACGGGCACAATTTTTTTTTGATGTTTTTGTACAATTTTAATTCACAGCATGATACCTACATAGACAAAATACATATCAAATTAAGCTCTTGGTGAGATCTCTAAAATGACACCTTTACTATGTACATAGCATGTAAACTTCTGAAGTTATGATCGTTTAAGTAAAAAATGACAGGGTGGAGCTGAGGCTCCCACACGGAGGCTCCCACACGTAACTTTGGAATAACATCATTATTTTACTAATAACATTTCACTGCCTAATTTAATCAATTTGGGTTAATTGAAGTTTATTAGATCATTGGCATTGATTAAATATGGAAATAACTGAATATATTACATACTTGGCAACTGAATAAAATAAAATGTTGGACCCTCAAAATTGAAAATGGTCAAAACAGCGAATATGATGCGATGAAATTTGTGATGGTGTATTCTGCTTTGTTGATGTGCACTGGTTGGGAAAATTAAATCTTCACATAAAGATACTTTAAAACTTACAGTTTTTTTCAAATAAAAAATGACAGACAGTTATTTTCAAATATATTAGGTAGAGCTGTAACAATTTGCACTAAAAATTCAAAGAAATGAGTAATATCTTGGCCTTCGCAAAAGTAGCCAGATACAAAAACCACCAGGGATGGTTATTTTTATTTGCTTATGAAGGAAGCCACAGTACCCAACAAAAGCACTCTTAAAGGTGCAACGAGAGATTTCACATATCAGGTGTCCCTAAAAAATCGAAAGTACTGATTTTTTCCCTGATGTGGAGCTTACTATCAAAAATATCCCCATCTGAAAGGATTAAGCTGAGAAATGTTTCTTTGGTATAAAAATTGTGAAATTTCTAATTTCGTATAGGAGCAAATACGAAATTCAGCCTATGTTTTACATTGAAATAGAAGCAAATCAAAATCACCTTTTTTCTCTCTTTTAAGAAGACATTTCTGTAGCCAAATACAAGGTAAGAAATATATTGAGTGTCTAATCTATATGAAATTACTATTATGACACAATACTTGGGTGGCTCAAAATCGTCTTGTGCACCTTTAATGTGGATGTGGATTTACAACCACAAGAAAAATCACCAGAGCTGTACCTCAAAGTCTGTAGATGAATGCGACATCATGTGTGCCATTTCCATGTAACTTAAGCTACCCCTAATTGTATAAACAGGTTTAGCTTAGGAAAGTGTGTGTTTTTTAAATTTTCATAATCAATCAGTTGGAAAACACTATACATATTTTTGTGCAATTTGTGCTGGATAACATTAATTCTAATCATTACCTTGTAGAATTTGAAAAAAAAAATGTACATTTTCATACATGTCGACACGATGTTTGTGCCACAGATAAACTATAGCAGGTAGCATAGTAAAAGTATACATTTTTGGAAAGCTCTAGCTCTGTAGAGATCAAATATGATGTCTTTTTTGATGTGGGGTATAAGATAAAAACAAAGTTCACATAAAGTTCAGAATTTTTTTCATGAAAAATCTCACCTTCTACTTGCAATTTCTCTCTAACCATTAATCCCACATGAAAAACAATGTCATTTTTGGATTCCTTGTGAAATTTCCTTTCAGAATATGTAAACTTTTTCATGGTAGCATACATGATTATTGAAATAATAATTTCAAATGACAATTGGCACATTTCTCGGAATTCAAAAAGTGAACTTTTCGTGTCACGCGAAAATCTACCAGTTCAAAACGCGTGGCCTTGTACTTGTACCAGTAATACAAATTCTGATACATGTACCATCAGTTTTGAAAGGTCAAACTCATTTGGATGTGAACTATTTGTGAGAAATTTATGCCACCACTTGTTTTAAAGTCAGTACCTATGATATAAATGCAGTTTTATTTGTTGGTGTAATTATAAGGATCACTGCCAAATAATGTTGCTGATGTTGTTGGTAAAATAAGTTCCATTTTCCTTACGTTGAATTGAACAGCCTGTAATGACCGTAGAGTTAAAAACTGAATTACTGTTACACATTGCTTAATGTTCAGTTACAAACAAACCGCAAGGATTATTGCCGAAGCATATTCAAAGTGGTGCAAAATTAAATCATGGTTCATGATAATCCTTATGTATTGAGGTCAGGATTATTATTACAACATTGACATGGTGTGAACTAGTTACATATGTGGAAAAAAATGGGATGAACTCAAAATTACATTGATGTCAACATGGAGAGGGTCGCTATGCATGGTGAATAAGGTAGAGGCAGTTGTCTTATGATGACACATATTACAGATTGCCTTTAGTTATAAGGCTGTGGCCTATGGATACTTCTTATACCTTGGCTATCAAGAGTATTACATGACAATAAAGCACACATGTCACTGAGTGCAGAAGGTATGTTGAAACAATCCCGCAATGCACTATTTTTGAAAAATTGTAGGTCACATGATCTCATATAGTGTCCAGTCAAAATGCACAAAACCTGACATTGTGTGGTGATTCTACCTGATCATGCTGTTAGACTTAAAGACACTATCAGTGATTTATCTGAAAGAGTCAAAAATATTTGAAATTTCTTTGAATAGCATAAAGGTGAAGGATAAGTTTGCAGAATTCTCTTACGTTACTTTTTCCAACGGAAGAGTTGACAGAAAATAAAGAAAACGATAGTGTTCAAAGATACGAATCTCCATTCAATTACGTGTTGTAGTAAAGTGTCCGTTCGGACAGTAATGACTTAGATTTCCGATTTTATCCTTATTAGGGTGCTGATGGTCCTATCATTCGCATGGTAAGTTAGGATACCTGTACTTGTTACAAACATGCAAAATCTGATTTTTAATGATTTTTTTGATTTTCTGATTTAGCAAATCACTGATAGTGCCTTTAAAAAATAAATATCACTAAGAGGATACAATAAACTGTTAGTACAGAGCATTGCATTATGGGATTGGTTTAAATCACCCTCATTTGTCCGAGATAATTCGCTGCTTACTAGTAGTTGTTGGACGTTGTGTAACAGTGCCTTTTTGATACATTGTCACACACACACCAAAGCTCAAGGATTAAAGGCATAAGAAGTACTCTTTAGAGGCCAAATGTCCAGGCTTAAGTTCTGAGGTTGGCATGTAAGCCTTTCATCAAAGGACTTTTAACTAAAATAAGAGTGGAAATGTCAGAATTTAAATTATTAAAAAAAACACTGGTTCTGGAAATTGTCAGAAGAATTCCCTATCCTGTATATCTATGCATATGAACATGTGATGAGTTGCATTTCATGAGGTGTGGTTTTTATTCTCCGTAGGTATTTTATTTATTTGTTATTGGTAGGCTGGTCTGTGCCGTTTTTTAAAGGTAAGATGTATATTGATAATGATCATGAACAAGATAATTACAATTCAAGAAAATGTAAGACATAATATTAGCACCACTAAGTGCTTCAATGTGCAGCTGGAATGTAGTCGGTGTGAAGACAAAACGGTGGTATTCCACAAGGAAATTGTGTGGTGATGTTGCAATCAAGGGTGTGTTAAAGTGCTTGTTATACTACAGATATAGATGATTTCATCTCTTATGACAACAGATGAAGGAACAATGGCAGTTGCCTGCCAATGCTAAGAAGTTGTGCATTTTTAAATTTAAGCTTGATCAATGTGTTCATAAACACTGGGGTGACATCATCTATAGGTAGGACCTGAATAAGTGAGTCTTAATATCCTGATTTCTGGTCAGTCCATAAAACCAGATTTGGGTATGATTTGTATGTAAATGTATTGATGTCAAGGGCACAGGTTGTCTTAGGCTATGTTGATATCCTGCACAGTAGAGCTTTGCCAAGAGCTCTATACTCTGGCTCATAATTTCTTGGACATAACAAAGGCGTGTTGATTGTTGCGTGTACAGCGTCTACATGCAGCATAGTGGCGTGTCGTTTTGGCGGAAATCGGGCGTACGTTCTAAACTGTCCAAGAAATTATGAGCCAGAGTATAGATTACTGTAAAAGTGATAATTTTCGCGCGTGTAATTTTTCGCGTTTCAGCAATTTTTAACATTTTTGCTTGTTTTTAAATTCGCTTTTTCAGCTATCTTACATAGACCTACACACAAAATAAACATTTTCACGGGTTTTTAATTTCGCGCTAGCTCAGAACTGCGCGAAAAGCGCGAAAATTAATGTAGCGCGAAAATTTCCACTTTTACAGTATGCAAGAGCTCAGGTACAGGCTGATCAAATAATTATGGTTGGTGTCCTTTCCAACAAATTGCTGCGGTACTCTGCATATCATAGTAAACATAGCATGTTACAAGCATTCATTTGCTTTGTAGAAACAATGATTTATACACAATGGGTGCCAAGTGTTTCACGTTTCACATTGCCGAGCACAATGGGATGATGTTCCGGCTCATTCACTGTAGTCGGTGGATTCAATTCTCGGACAGAATCAAACATACAACGCGATGCTTAAAAAAAAAAAAAAAAAAAAAGACAAAACGGTGGTATTCCACAAGGAAATTGTGTGGTGATGTTGCAATCAAGGGTGTGTTAAAGTGCTTGTTATACTACAGATATAGATGATTTCATCTCTTATGACAACAGATGAAGGAACAATGGCAGTTGCCTGCCAATGCTAAGAAGTTGTGCATTTTTAAATTTAAGCTTGATCAATGTGTTCATAAACACTGGGGTGACATCATCTATAGGTAGGACCCAGAGGGTGTTTTGAGTCAATCCCACAATGCACCAGTTTGGGAAATTTCACTTCAATATGGTCATGTGATCTCATAAAAATCCTATTCTTAATACATAAAAAACCCTGACTTTATTGCTCATTTTAACCCACAAAGCATTAGTACTTAGGGAATTTTTAGCATGGTTATGAAATGTTTTGTGGTTAAACTTTTGGAACACTTTTTATCCCTAAGTACTGACATGCATTTTGTACAGTACAGTATAGGCACATTGCTATGCATCATGGGATTGATTCAAAACATCCTCTGGGTAGGACCTGAATAAGTGAGTCTTAATGTCCTGATTTCTGGTCAGTCCATAAAACCAGATTTGGGTATGATTTGTATGTAAATGTATTGATGTCAAGGGCACAGGTTGTCTTAGGCTATGTTGATATCCTGCACAGTAGAGCTTTGCCAAGAGCTCTATACTCTGGCTCATAATTTCTTGGACATAACAAAGGCGTGTTGATTGTTGCGTGTACAGCGTCTACATGCAGCATAGTGGCGTGTCGTTTTGGCGGAAATCGGGCGTACGTTCTAAACTGTCCAAGAAATTATAAGCCAGAGTATAGATTATGCAAGAGCTCAGGTACAGGCTGATCAAATAATTATGGTTGGTGTCCTTTCCAACAAATTGCTGCGGTACTCTGCATATCATAGTAAACATAGCATGTTACAAGCATTCATTTGCTTTGTAGAAACAATGATTTATACACAATGGGTGCCAAGTGTTTCACATTGCCGAGCACAATGTGATGATGATCCCGGCTCATTCACTGTAGTCGGTGGATTCAATTCTCGGACAGAATCAAACATACAACGCGATGCTTAATTGGTCAAAGCATGCGTCAAACCACCGCGTAGCTGACGACGTTTGCACAGGGTGTGGGTGCGAACTGTCCGAGAAATAAATCCACCGACTATAGTTGGGTAAGTTTTGGTTTTGTGCACATTATGACTGCTGCCCAGTTATCTGCTAACCTCTATTTGCCTGTACCTGGCTCAGTGGGAGGTAGTGATACACCAAAGTCACAAGGAACCAGAGCAGCCAAAGACTTGCTACCAGCAAATACCAAAAAACTACAACATTGTATTTGCACATGGAAGATTGTTTGTGTGTCTTCCTTCTGCATACAAGGATCATGCAGATCAACCATGGCCAGCATTTACAAAGAGCCAGTTAGCTGTGGAACCACAATACTTGACTGTTTGCATGGAGATGGTTGGTGTTCGCAAAAACTAAATTTTGTGAAGCTGGTTTGTGTAAGACAGAGAATTCGACAGCCCTGCTAGATGTTTGCATACTATTTAAATATAACTCGCATGTTACATTTTGAATTGTGGTGTACTTTGCGGGGGGTAAGTTTGGGCACTTAAACAGGAAGAGAGGGAAATCCCAAGATATTATTGTGATTCAACATTAAAAATTAAATGCACAGCACTTGGTATTTTGAACTGTGTATATTGTGAAACACAGGATGACTTTATGCTGACTTTTTTTGTAATAATGTGAAGTTTACTTTGCCTACTTCTATTTATTCCCAGGGTGTGATGTTCTTCTGTAAAACCAGCCATGTGCTATTTAACTCCCTCTATCCAACCAAAATGACTTATCTCTGTTCACATTACTCCACCTATTTTCTAAGGCTGGCATTTCAATTTCCTTATTCAGTAATTCAATTTCTCTATTTAGTAATGGTAGTTTATTATTGTAAATAATGGTTTAACTTCTCAGCTTTGCTTCCAAATTTCTCAAGCCATTGGCACAGGTATACAGAAGAATATACACCCATTTTCCCCAGCTTTGCAGTTTATTTCCTGCCCTATTTTCCCCCACTTCCAAGAAGTAGGCAACAGTATATGCTATGAACTGACATACTCTCATCTCCCAGTACCAAGTTCAATAACCAAGCACACATACACTGAGGAATGGACTTGTTGAAGCGTGCGGATCATTTTATCGGTGCACTGATGATAATTGTTGTCACACAATTTGAAAGTTTAAGACAAGTGGTAGCTCTTGCTTGCTTGAAATCTATCACAGTTATTTTGGCTTAACATTAAAGGTGCAACGAGAGATTTGACATATCAGGTGTCCCTAAAAAAATCAAAAGTACTGATTTTTGCCTGTTGTAAAGCTTTCCATCAAAAATATCCCCATTTGAAAGGATTAAGCTGAGAAATGCTTCTTTGGTATGAAATTTGTTTGAATTTCTAATTTCGTATAGGAGCAAATACGAAATTCAGCCTATGTTTTATATTGAAGTATAAGCAAATCAAAATCACTTTATTTCTTTTAAGACAATTGTGTAGACAAATGCAAGGTAAGAAATCTATTGAGTGTGTAATCTCTATGAAATTACTATTATGACACAATATTTGGGTACCTCAAAATCTCTCGTTGCACCTTTAAGGTTTGTTCTCCTGCAATGGTGAAGAAAAGGACCTCTATAATCGACCTCTTTGTTCGCTTGAAGGTTGAACAGTAATCCAAGTACTTGAAAGTCATGTATGGAGTGGAAAGTAATGACAATTCCAACATGAGCTAGCACCTGTTAAAGTAACATAAAACTTTCTGGTCCACCTCAACTATAGTCGAAGGAGACTTGAGGCAACTTGCACTCAAATAAAGTCCATCAGTGCACCTGTAATACACCTGTAGTGCACCTGCAATTACTGGTGAGCAGTTGCTCTGTGTATGTGTAAGCGTTGCTTATTGCATTATGGTTTAATAGGAGAAGGGATGTAAAACTGTTTGGGTCAACCTTTTTTAAATGAACTATAAATAATCTGTTATTTACAGGTTTATGAAACAAATGCAACACGTTTTTATGTAGATAATTGCGCATACGTAGCTCACGTGTGAGCTTGTGATGATATCTGTTGGAGCAAATGTTGCTTCAGACCTAAAAAAAGAGATGGTAACGTTTGGGGGTTACCGCCGGAAATATTTTCAAGATGTTAAGGTTTGAACCAAGTATTTGAAGAGAAAAATGTTTACAGATGACTTAATTGTTGAGTTTAGTTGTTTTGTGACCTTGTACATGTCTCTTTTTCCTACAAAAGTTCATTTTAAACTAAAGATATTTAAATTTCTCTAAAATAATATTTTATGAAGTATCCAATGTAAATATTGCATCTAATATGCCAGTTTTTAACACTTTTTCTTTTGTCTTAGCAAATTTGATACTGTGGTCATATCATAAGCATCACTACTGATTTAATGATTAAGATTTTGACTAACAATAATTACTAAAATATATTTAGTATTTCAAGTCTTCAGTATCACATGAAAAGATACTCTGCAGTTTGAACCGTTGCTGACAAAATGGGAACTATTTGACTTGGGATCAAATGTTTATTAGATAGATGCACTGCACACAACATGGACATGAGCACCACAAACAAACCTACACATAAACAATATATAATTTTTATAGGGTCATCTGTAAACATTTTTAAACTAAATTTTGTTACGCTTTTTAAGAAATAAAATTGCAATTGGCTTATAAGTTATAAATGAATGAAGCAAGAATATAACTTAAGAACTCTGAAATAAAATGTATTGCCCAACACTAATGATATGTGATGTTAAATATCAATTATTTCAGATGGGAAATATAATTAAATATTTGTTACTGGTCATTTTAACTTTGAAAAATTAAGAATCGTATGTCTTTTACTCTTGTGAATGCGAGTTCAAAGGAAGTTTTCAAATAATGATATTTGGAAGAGCGTCTTATTTTTTTATAACCAGTAACAAGTGTTTGTTTGTTCTTTTTTTCTTCTTTGCCTTATTTTTTTCTTTTCCCCCATGCTGATCAATCTACTATCACCAAAGATTACCTCATCTCAGTGTATAGTTCATCCATTTGGTGTAGTATTTTATTCTGTAAGGAACTTTGCTTTCTGTAATTGGGTGAATCCCAACATGGATTGAAAGGCTACCGTATACTAGCATGTGAAATGGGGTAGATCTTTGCACTGCAATATTGGAAATTTTCACAGTGCATTTTACAATTCCTCTTTTTCACTAAAAATGGGTATTAAATCTATTTATTTCTCTAACTATCCAAGAACATTTTAAATCCTAGGCACAAGGAGGGATGGGCCAAAGACTAAGCAAGTGGAATTCCTTTTAAGCTATAGTGAGATCAACCTTCAAACCTTCAGATATATCTACTCAAGTGATATCTGCTCCTATCCAATCCACATGTCCCCCTCTATTACCTCCTGAAAATTCTTGGAAATTGTAGCCCTGGGGAAATGTCCATTGTTGCAGTAAGTGACGGTGTAAAGTACAGCATGACAGATACTGTATATTAAGTCCTGGCAATGAATAGTAAAATGCTGAATAAAAGATTGTAATTTTATCAGGTACTGGTATATTGTATTATTGTTAGATACACTGTAGCAGCTCTCATTGATAGTCGTGACAAAACATGGAATTTTGTATTTTTATTTGAGGTACCACAGGTGATGACTGTAAATTAAGGGATTGATTATTTTTTTTATGCCATGTTAGATTTTGTTTATTTGTTTTTATCTTATCTGTAAATTTGTCAAGAATTCTTATCCAGCTCGGGCAAGTTCAGGAATGGGTAAAATATGATAAGCTTTTTGTAGTGATTTAATTGAGAAAGATAGGTTTGGTCTAGCTTGCGTTTAAGGGCCAGGATGTTAAGTCATTTTGACAGTAGATTACCTATGTAGACAATGAATTGTGAAGTGTATGGTTATTTGATAAAACAAAAGGTAGAGTAGCATTTAACAGGTACCTTTTTTACCACAATGTATGGGGAGTTTCCGTAACCTGAATCATCTGACACACTTTTCTGACACACTTCATAAGTGTGTCAGAAAAAAGTGTGTCAGATGGGTCAGGTTATGGAAACTCCCCAATGTATGCATTGCAGGTATATCTTTTTTGTGCAAAATGCAGCTGCAGAAGTGGTATTTGTAAGTTTGCCTAACTTTGCACTGTAATATTTGTAGGACAGTATTGGTGAGGGTGTCCCTATAAAAGGGTATGTGAAGATTGAAAAGGATTTATTCACGTTATATTTTTGATCAATGTTATATTGTCCCTTGTAGTACTCGGAAACAGCTGCAGATTATGCATCTATGACAGCTGCCAACATTGTTAACAGATGTTGTTTACTTCCTTTGCCCCTGTTATGCATTTTCCTCTTCAAAGCTTTGTAATGTATTAGAATGACTAGGTATTTTGAACCAAACAGCAGATGAAACTGGTAGTGTTATTTTTGAGGGCACAAATCATGCCAGGAATTTGCAATAATAATATTCCCTTAAAAAGCAGAATTTCGCAAACTTGCAAGATTAAAGCAGTTCCGATATAAACCCATAAAAACATACCGTTACTTTATCATGCATACCTCTGTAAGACAAGAAAGGGCACTGAAAATTTTTAGAAATGTACAGGAAAATATATCATTAATTCCAAAGAAAAACTGGTATAAGCCAATGGCATGAACTCATTTAAGTGAAAATATTTTTCAACATGCGTAACCTTTTTTGGGGACACCTTGTACCACACCGTGTGTACAGTCAAATTTTTTTTTGTAAGACTGAGCTACTATTTTCTACATACAGGCCGTTGTATCGGTGGCAAAATCATGTGTGCCACCAGATAGATAGAATTGGTATGCGTATGGAGTTGGCATTTGTCAAGTTGTTTGGAGACTGAATTGTTAACTGCCACAACAATTCTGTGGCACTAATTTTAACCCATACATTTAATGGGAAATCTGCCATTATGCAATACAATAACTCACCGCAGTTGGCTACGAGTCGTAAGAAGACTCACACCTGAGTCGAAACTGCTTATGTGTATAGGAAACAAATAACCAATTCTTTGTACAGATACTGCATTTAAGTCAAAATGGTTTTGTTGTTATGATTTTTATGTGGAAACATTTTTGTAATAAAATCTATACAACTCAATTCAAAATAATACAACTAAAATGCAAAACCCAATGTAATGTTAAACTTAATTACTTCGAGTGAAATTAAACATGACTTTATAGCAACTGCTTAGATAATTTTGTAATACAAAATCATGTGTGTACTCCCAGTACCTTTATGGGAGAGTATTGGTGATGTAATAATCGATAACTACAGCGATGGTATAACATTTTGTTTATTTTTTTGGGGGGAGGGGGCAGTATTTCACAGAATCTGATGGTACCTCAAGTAAAACTACACATGTTATGTGACTGATGCTTTCTACACCTACATGGTGTATTTGCTGTATATATTAAAGCCTAATATAGGATAAAAACTGCAAAAGATTTGAATATCTCTGATATTGTGTGGTAGTCTCTGATTTCTGTTTGTGCCGTGTAGAAATAACAAGGTGCATATGATTGAGTAACATTCAGGAATGCATTCATGTTCCAGTACAGGATTCAAAATTGACAACCTGGAGCTTCATTCACTGGTACAAGTGTTAAGGCACTGCGTATGTACCTGGGTGGATTGATTCCCCAACCTCTACGGCATAATAGGTGTGTCACTGGCCCCTGGTGATGCATCAATAGGAACGTTTTTATATTTGCATGAACAGCTAAAAATTTGGTTTATAGGATTATACTCCGCTGATGTGGGTACATTACAACTTGCAATCTTCTGTGGACGATTGCCAACCATCCCTAATTTACCCCTATACAAAAAATGGAACCTCCACCATAGATGGTTACGACCAACACGGTCGCCCAACCCGAACCCTGACCTCTTTTCTTTAGGGATCAACAAGGCGGTAACGTATAATTTTCTTCGTCTGTTTTCCCTATGTTGTGAGGAAACTAGATGATGTTCTAGGTTTCCAGCAGTTTTGCCGTTTAGGAGTCTTAGACTCTTGTGGTGAGGTTTTCTTTAAAGCCTCTCATTAGTTTTAGTGAAAAGTTGACGTTTTTAGCCGTTTAGTCGACCCTAAAGTTCTATGGGATATGGCGGCCGGGGCCTGGCTTTAGATACGTGCGTAAGGTCCAGTTAACACCCTTATGTTTGTTGTACGCTATGTCGGGTTTTTGCGACGCACAGATTTGCTCCATGTTTGTAGCTAAGCATGTCGGGTTTTTGCGACCACCCGAACTTTTGTTCATTTGCACGGAGTTATCTCTGTATTACATTTGATCGTGAATGTGTCTATGATGATTTGTGGGTCTACAGCTTTCTTCTTTGTTGTTTTTCCTCAAGATGCGGCTGGTAGAGCTTTGGTATCACGCAGTTGCGGAATCTGGCTATTTTAATCGAGGATAGATAAAGATCTATTATAGCCAATCCTTGTAACGGAAATTGCTTTTGGATATCCCATATCAAATTTCTTTACTTTAGATAGTTTTTTTTTGGGGGGTGATAATTTGCTACGCGTCATGAGCTATCAGGCAGTTTTTTGATTATTAGCCAGGGGATAAATTTTAGTTTCCCGGGGGGTTGACCAATCCTAAAGTTTACGGTGGTCGGACGATATCCTTTTGTTCATCATACCTCTTATCTTTGGACTCGGCAGTTTGCCGCCGATTTTGCTTCTTTTCAAAGCAGTGGATATCCTTTTGTTTGTACCATGCGTTGCATTGATTGCAAGGTTCAAATTCCAAGAGGGGTACTCAAACATTATGGGTGTGGTCCATGCGGAATGTTTCTAGAGAGGTCCCATTGTAGTTTTGATGGAAATGAATCAGCGAATATTGGAAAGCAGGTCGGTATTAAGGAAAGGCGGCGACCCTATCTAAGAGGCGATTCTTCTAGAATAGGGGTAAGCCTCCAGGGTGAGCCCCAGCCCCAGTAAAGGAGGTCTCCTGTGCGACGCCCTGGCGATCCAGGGCCGTCCATCGAGTCGCGCCAACGGGGCCGGCGCAAAGTGTTGAGAGAAGGAACTGGGTGCTGAATCGTCTCAACCAGCATTCTGACCGCGTATGCATGGGAGGCGATTCCGGTGAACCATCAGAGGGCGGGTATCTGATGGGTGTGTCCCGAGCCGCCCACGGGCATTTTCAAAACCCGCAGCTGCTCGGAAGAGTTAGGCATTTGTGACTCGCAAACCTATCCGATGGTTAAGTTTGATAACAAAGAACAAAGCAACTACAATGCAAAAAGGCCGTGCTTGGAAACCAGTCGGCCGAGTTCTCTCTCGAGAGCTCCGGCTTCAAGTGACCTTGAAGCTATACTAGGACCACTTTGGATCTTAATGCCCAAGGGCAGTATTGGACCACTCATAGAAGATGAGCGAGAACAAGCTCCCTTTGATTGCTGTGCAGCGCGGATCGATGATGAGCCAGACAAAGGGCGGAAAGGCAGTAGAGAGAATGTTGGGGGGACCGCTGCGGCTGATGAGCTCGCACAAAAATGTCTAGCGGTAGAGAGTATAGTGCTGCGGCCGGTCGATGAGCCCGCACAAAGGGCGGCAAGTGGTAGAGAGTATGGAGTCACAACAGGTGTACTCTGAGTGGTTTTTTTTTAAAGGCCGTCACAGGCGGCAAGTAGTGGCACCATAGAAGGGGAGAAAGTTGGTATGATTCGGGTCAGGAGTGACCTTTGTGACCCCAGGGGTCGTGATGAGGCCTCGGTGCGGGTGCTGCTACAGTAAGATAGTGCTCTCAGCCTCGCAGTTTTTCACGCCCTTCGCGGCGGTGACCTCGATCCTTGGCGTCTAAGACAGAAAGATTTTCTCATCACAGTCGGCGGCTTTTGTCTGGCTAGGACAGGTTGGTCATGCTTTGTGTCGGCGGTTTGTCGCTTTGCTTTTCAGAGTTTACCGCCTTCCTATTCTCAATCGGATTTGCAGAGTAGTAGTCAGACGACAGACTCGGGGGCGTCTCAGCCCTTTGTGTCTCATCCCCCTTGTGTCTCAGCCGGTTCTTGTTTCTGGCTGGAGTGCCAGGTCTTTGTTTCATTTCCTCTAGTGTCCTGGGGTGCAGCTCGTCCTCAACGCGGGTGTCTTGGGCTCCCGTTCATTTTCAAAAAAACTTTGCTAAGCAACAGGTCCAGGCAGGGGTTGACGAGTTGTGATGATGATGTGGAAATGGCCTTAGAAGCTGTTCGTGACAGGCTGGTATTTCTGCGGCTGATGTCAACGGCTCCGCAGGGGGAGCCTCCACCTTCTTAAGGCGGGTTTGATCCTTGACCCGGGCAGGAAGCTTGGATTGGGACATGCCTGCTGCGGAGTCTCTTCAGGTTAGGGTTCAGTCATGACAGGGTTGATACCATTATGAGGCGGTGGCTGATCAATCAGATATCCGTTGGATTCCTGACGAGGACCAGACACGGGTAAAGGGGGGAGTTTTTTCTGGTTATCTAGTGCCGCGCGGAAGGTGGGCGGATTCTCAGGCTCTTAGACCGATTGTCCGCATTCCTCCGGACATTGGAATTGAGAAGGATTTGGTTAGGTCTATGACGAAGTGGCGTCCATTCCCTCCAAGAAATTTTTCGAGACATTTAGAGTCCTGAAGAGGATTTTGTTCCAGTTTTTTCCAGAACCCTCTTGCTTTGGATAAGGTGATCTCAGATAGGTTGCTTGCAAGATCGACGCAAAGTCTTCAGTTCCATCGCTTTTTGATAAATTATGGGAGGAACAGCTCAGGCAATTGGACAATCATTAAGGGGGACTTGAACGCTTCTTGTCGGTTTTGAGTTGATGTTTTTTGATCCTCAAACCATTACGGGTTGTATTGACTCCATTAGACGATAGCTCTCTCAGAGGCATGGAATTCGAAGCAGGGTCGGCTAGGATATAGTCTATGGTCTCTCGCGCACCATTAGGCTGCAGATATGGCGTCGCAGCAGCTTCGAGTTCCATGGGTTCTTTCATCGTGTTCTCGTGCTTAGACGGCATAATGGTTTGTGCAGGTTTGAAGACTCGGTATGGGGAGGCGGATTGTCTAACGGATGTGAAGGTTAAATTTGTATACACTTGCTCTGTTTGGGGATCAGTTCACTCGTGTTGTGAAGAAAGCGCCAGAGCATTCAGCGTGACGGCGGTTGGTTCAGGATTCGCTGGCCTCCCAGTCGGTCCCGTGGGGCGGGGGGGGGAAGGAAAAGAAAGGGGGGGTCCTATTCGGGGCCAGGCAAGGCAGGGGCCTAAGAGGGCTTGACACAGGTCGTCAATACAAATGGCGGATGGTCTGGTTGGTAGTCGGATAGCCGCCCAGAGGGCGCAACGAGCGAGAGCGTTAGTGGCGGAGGCCGTGGTCAGGGCGTGGGCGAGGGAGAGAGAGCCCGCGCGAGCAGAGCCGCGGCCAGCGCCGCTTTTGGGGTTCACCGCCGCGGTGCAGTCCGTCCTAGGCTCCGGCGGACTGCCTCCACCTGTCTCGGCAAGACAGTTCGAGGCAAAAGAGAGTGGGAGGCCGCTTAATTCACCTTGCAGATCCGTGGCCTTTAATCCACATCGCGGGACCAGATGGGCGGGGAAAAAAGTAAGTAACCAACGAGAGGAGGTTACGAGTTGGAGTTCACTCAGCGCACACACGTGATGTTTCAAGCCTCGCAAAAACAACTTACCAGTGCTCCTGGAGAAGAGACAAGCTTTACTGGACTCGTATCATATATCTCTGTTGGAAAGAAAGAATTATCCCATTCGTCCCCCGTTTTCTGCCGGGTTTGGGAGATTTTTTCCTGGCGCCAAAGAAGAAAGACGGAGATGGCGGCCCAATTTTGAACTTGACTTGAAGCCGTTGATTGAACCAGTTTAATCAAACCCACTCATTTCAGGGATGGAGTCGTTAGCTACAGTATTGAAGGCGCCCATCAAAGGTATGTGGGATGACTATCCCTCGCCCTGAAAGAGATTACCTTCAATTCCAATAAGTTCGGTCTCATCACAATGGCTCGATTTAATCGGTGTTAGGACAAGCGTTGACTTTCGTGCTACCGTTCGGTCTGTCGCCGGCTCCACGAGATTTACTCGGGTAGTTCAAGTTGTGGGAGGATATCTACGCCGTATGGTCTCGTTTGTCCAGTACCTGGACGATGGTTGCTTACAGCTCTCTCAGGAACTGAGTTGTCCCTACGCAGTTTGTCCTCCCAGACGATATCCAAATTGGGATTTGTTGGTCAATCTGGACAAGTCGGATTGGTTTCCCGTCCCGGACACCAGTGTTTTTGGGGGGCGTTCGATCTAGTGGAAGGACAGGGTTTATTCACGACGCCCACAGAGAGGGTTTTCCCAAAGTATAGATTGTGTGCTGTTCTCAGTCAATCCATATGGCCCCAGTTTCTATAGTGTGGCTGAAGGTTCTTGTCTTATGGCCAGCTTAGTCGGACATTGTCCCTTGGTGCAGACTTTGGATGCGCCCTGTTCAGTTGCATTTCTGAGTTTTACATTCCGTATCGACATCGTTGTCGATTGCAGTGGTAGGGATGTCGGACATTGTCAGGTCGGAGCCTCCTGCTGTGGTCTTGCCGAGCGAGGAAAGAACTTGGAAGCCGGAGTTCAGTTTCCGTCCCCTCGTACGACGCAGTGCTTGACTACAGGATGCCTCGATGACGGTGGGCTTGGGGAGCTAATGGAATCAGCTAGAATCAGGTCAGTGGAATTTGGTCTCTGGAGGAGTCCCATTTGCACATCAAGTTCTGGAACTCAAGGCGGTTCATCTTGCCCTAATGTCCGTTCAGTCTCATGTCCCGGGACGTCATCGGTTGATCAGACGGACACTTCTACAGTAAGTGTCATCATACAACAAAAAGGAGGGACGAGATTCATTGGTTCTGTGTCCTTCTCACCATGGGCGTCTTTTATGTGCTAGATCGCGAGGACTCATCCTTACAGGCAGTTCCACATTCCCACAGGTTTGTCAACATCTTGGCGGACGACTGTCTCCGGAAAACTTCCGGTCAGCAGTCCCGTGGAGCTGTCCTTTTCTAGACAAGGTGTTCCCAGATTCCTTTTCCAGGTAATGGGAGAGCCGTCGGTGGATCTAATTCGCATCAACTCAAATCACCACTCCAGTTCTTGGCCCCCCCGCCGACCGAGTTCGGAACTGGGGACATGAAATGAGCAATCTGTCCGTCCGCTCCGTTCTTCTGTGACAAAAATGTTAACCCATGTTGTATACATTTATCTGGAGTTCCGTAAGGGTGACAATGATGTAACTTGTTGGAAAAAGAAAGCCGGGGACGGTTGGGTGAGTGAGTTCTTCGACCTAAATTAGATTTGTGCGTGAAATGTATAGCCACGCATAACACATGACAGCGAGTACCTAATTTGCATAATTTATGAGAATTTTCTGCAAGGCCTGTTTACAGTTTTTCTGGAGTTGGTCAAGGCGTAAGATGATGTAACTTGGGGGAAGGAAGCAGACTGAAGAGTTCTTGACCTGATAGATTTTGGGGCGGTATTTTCGGGCAAATTGAGTATGCAAAGGAGGCTAATAATATGCAAAAAATCAGCGTAAGTACTATATTTTTGAAGAAACGGTACATTGGATCCTCAAACTTCCTGCGATTGCATAATAGCCTTCATGGGGCACATCTTTTTTGCATTTTAAAGTATGTGAGATATATGCGACTTAGGTATGCCAAATGAGCTAATTAAAAATATGCGTACTTGCTGTATCTCTGAAACGTACATCGGATAGGCAAAAGCTTCGCTTACATGAGAATACTATGATATGGGGAGGGGGTGACCCTTTGTTCCCCTCAGTGTGGGGAGGGGGGGGGGGAGGGGGGGAGGGGGGGGGGGAGGGGGGGGAGGCCGCGGGGGGGGGTCTGAGGTGGGGGGGTTGGGGAGGGGAACGATGCCATTAGAGGTCAGTGGGGGAAGGGGGGGGGAAGGGGCGGGGGCGGGGGGGAGCGCGGGGGTGGGGAGGGGGGGGGGGAGGGAAGGCCATCGCTCTCGACCGGGCGGGGGGATGGGGGGGGGGATGGAGGGAGACCGAAGGAGGTGGGGAGGGGGGCGCGGTGGGGCTGGTGATGGTGGTGGGGAGGGGGGGGGGGAGGGGGGAGGTGGTGGGGTGGGGGGAAGGGGGATGGGCGGGGTGAGAGGAGATGGGGGGGTGGGTTTTTAGGGGAGGGGGGTTGGAGGGGGGTTGAGGAGAAAGGGAGGAGTGTTATAGGTTAATGGGGTAGGGTGGTGAGAGGGGGTGGGGTGTTGCTAGGGGGTGTTGGGGATGGAGAGTGGGGTGTTGGGGTTGTGGGGTGTGTTGGGGAGGGAGGGGGTTTTGACGGGCTGTGTTGGGGAGGGGGGGGAGTGTTGCGGGTCTTGGGGAGGGGGTAGGGTATTGAAGTTGCTTTATCAAATTGTTAGTGATCGCCTAACATTCGGCGGGGACGGGGACATATTTTACGAATCGCATAAATTTACGAGTTCGCCTTGTTGTTCATGGAGCAACGACCGCAGGCACTTGCAGTGGACGCATCTGTCCAATTTCTTGGAAGGCGGATAGCAGCCAGCTTATGCGTTTCTCACTTATCCCTGATTCCCAGGGGTTCTGGAGAAGATCAGCGAGGAAGATTGCGTGGTTCTTTTGATCGCCCAATTTTGGCCTCGCAGTTGGTTTCCGACGCTCCTTGCCGATGCCGGCGATGTTCACGACTTCTCCTCAAACTTTAGATCTACTCCGATTCCGGGGCCAATCGGGGAGTTGGCAGGATCTGCGCCCTCTGCAATTAACTGCCTGGAAGCTGTCGCGCGTCGTTACCAGGAGGAAGGATTTCCTGCGAAAGTTGCCGAGTTATCGCACATGGCAGAAGACGATCTACCTGCAGAATTTACTCTTCGCGTATGCGAGCTACTTTAAGTGTGGTGCCAGGGATAGACAGATTTGTCCGAATTCAGCGTCTGTAGCTCAGGTATCGGAATTTCTGTTTATCTGTTATGCGCTTCGGGTGAGGTTTACAGGCGTTCTACCGTCGCAGGATTATCTTCGGCGATTCAAGAGATTCGACAACGGGAGGTTGATGAAAGGTTCCTCTATTTTCGCAATCGCGTCTTAAGTATATTTGAGGGGATGAAAATATTCGCCCTCGATTTAGGAAGATTTGCCCAGCTTGGGATCTTCCTATGTTTTAGAGGCTCTGTCAAAAGCCCCGTTTGACGATGGAATCGGCAAACCAAACATGAAAGATATGTCGGTTAGACGGCCTTTCTTTAGCAGTCACGTCGGGGTCTGCAGGTGCTCGCGTTGCATGCCCTGTCGGCTGATGACAGAAGAATTTTCTATTTTTTCTAAATGAGGGAGCTACTTAATTTTCGGCCGGATTTTTGGCCAAAGAATGAAACTCAAAATTTTCGGCGGGGGGGGGGAACCCCGATTTTTCTTCATAGGATACTAAAAAACTCCCAAACGCTAGGCGTCTCTTGTGTCCCGTAAGGTCTTCGAGGTGGTACCTCGGTAGAACCAAAATATCCCGGGGGTCAACTAATGAACTCTTTGATATTCATTTTCAAGCCATATCGACCCGCCTTCCAATGGCTACCCATCGCGGGTTGGGTCGTTACTGCAATTGTTAGGGGTCGGAGCAGTTCGTGATGAAGGTTACCCCAAGAACAGTGCGCATTATACTAGGGCTTTTTCGGCATCCTGGGCATTTGCTAAAGAGGGGTAACCTTGGCCGAGAGTCGCAATGTAGCGTGCAAATGACATACCTTTATTCGTAATATCTATGAATGTTGGCCAGCAAGCTTATTTTAGAGAATGCACTCTGATAGGTTCTATCTCTTGAATTCAGTCCTAGAGGCAGGTAATACGTAACGCCTGTCGAAGACAGTCGACAGTGTCAAGAGGTCAATACTTGGACGGTCTCGCAGATAGACCGCAGACGGTCGTCTTTCCGACTCTAAAGGTGAAGAGCATAATTTCAATATGTTATGTTTAGATTTCGGATACTGTACCGACAATCTTTCTGTAGATGTGTTTGTGATTGTTATGATCTTGTGAGAGATTCTACTTTAGTATGTAGTAGTTTGGGAGTTTAGTTTTGTGCATACTTTCCTCCAGATGTTCTCACCTCCTCCGCTCTGTGTCAGTCTGTTTGCAATTTTTAATGGTACCCACATAGCGTAAGATTAATCCGTAGTAAACGAGTAACGACCACTAAGTGTCTGTTTGTTCATTAGGATCGTTATACTTACCTGATGTGGGTACATTATACTATACTTCCAGCCCGCCCCCCAGCCCCCTGAGAACGCTGGCTTGTTTATCTGTGGCCTAAGTTCGAATAGGCAGGGTTGGGTTGGGGTACCGCTGTTGGTCGTTACCGTCTAGGTTGGGAGATTCCATTTTTGTATAGGGGGTTCAGATTTAGGGAATCTAATTCTGTTGGGAGAGCGGGGCCTAGCGGTTAGGGTGTATGCCTGTGACGCAAATTACAGATCAAAATTTCGCCAGGGTTTCGAATCCCGGTGGGGTTGTGGCACTTGCTTGGATTTATTCGGGTACTTCTGGATTTGATCTGTATCCAGCTATTGATTAAATACAAATTACCGCTCTCCTCCATGGTTTCACTTGACTTGGGCAAATGATTAATGAAAGCATCCCGTCCTTCGGAGGGACGTTAAGCCGGGTCGGTCCCCGTGGTACAGAGAGCCACAACTGAACATGTACATCGAGTCAGTGTCGAATAAGATAGGGTGTAAACCCCCTGGTGTTCCATCCGCCCCAGCTGCAAATAGGCGGGCCATGTTAGCGTGTCCGTATCATGGATACACGCGCCCCGGATAAGCACCCTTGTGAACAAATCCTGACACCACCACAACCATTAACCAATGACTTGTGGATACGAGCAAACAAAGCAAACAAGATTTAGGGAATGCTGCTATCGGTCGTCACACGGAAGATTGCAATTTGTAATGTACCCCATCAGGTAAGTATATACTAATCCTAATAAACAAACAGACACTTAGTGTCTTTACTTCGATTCCTTCTCAAAGCTGTGTAAGTAGGAAAACATAAGGCAATACAAAGACCTTTCTTTCCAGTTGAATTCATGGTCAGCACAAATGCCAAGCAAACTTGGTTAATCTATTTCCTGAAAAATTCTAACCCCATTGTGTAAAATTAAACCCCTTCAGGCTAAACCCATTGTTGGAAGGCCATGGAAATCTAGAGCAATTACATACAGAAAAAATGGCAAACTGTTGGTTTCAGAGCATACAAGTAAATCACTACTCACTCTGCCCATACCTCTCATGGTCGCAGCTGCAGCATCCGGCAAGTAGACGTGCCCACCTAACCTTATTAGACAGGCTCGCAGATCAAGGTCTGTAAAGGCCAAGTCATCTAAAGCAATTGCAGAATAGGAAAAAAAAGATCTGGCAAACTTGGTTTCATTAGCATACAATGGTAATCACCATCCGTAGCTCTTCATGGTATCAGCTGCAGCATCCTTCAATGAGACGTGGCCCACCTGGCATTATTAACGCTCTCAGATCAAGGAGGTCCTGTGAAAGGCAAAGTCAAAAGCAATTGCAAATAGGAAAAAAAAATGGCAAGACTGTTGGTTTCATTCGCATACAAGGAGTAAATCCCCGCCGTACTCTTCATGGTAGCAGCTGGCAAGCATCCTTCAAGTAACGTGGCCCACCTAGGCATTATTAGACAGACAAGCTCGCAGATCAAGGAGTCTTGAAAGTCATCTAAAGCAATTGCAGAATTAGGAAAAAAATGGCAAACTGTTGGTGTTCATTACCATACAAGGGTAAATCACCGCCGTAGCTCTCATGGTAGCAGCTGCAAGCATCCTTCAAGTAGACGGTGGCCGCACCTAGCATTATTAGACAGGCTCTCATATCAGGTAGGTCTGTGAAAGGCAAAGTCATCTAAAGCAATTGCCGAATAAGGACAAAAGATGGCAAACTGTTGTTTTTCAGTAGCATACAAGGGTAAATCACCGCCGACTCCTTTAATGGTAGCAACTGCAAGCATCCTTCGTAGACGTGTGCCCACCTAGGCATTATAGACAGACAAGCTCGCAGATCAAGGAGGTCTTTGAAGGCAAAGGCATAAAAGCAATTGCCGAATATGAAAAAGATGCAAAAACTGTTGGTTTCGTAGCATACAAGGGTTAAATCAAACCGCGTACTCTCATGGTAGCCGCCCCAGCTGCAAGCAATCCTTCAAGTAGCATCGTGGCCCAACCAAGGCATTATTAGCTAGGCCCTCGCAATCAAGGAGTCGGTGAAAGGCAAGTCATCTAAAGCAATTGCAGAATAGGAAAAAAGGATGGCAAACTGTTTGTTCAGTAGCATACAAGGTAAATCACGCCGTACTCTTCAATGTTAGCAGCTGCAAGGCATCCGTTAAGTATACGTGCCCACTAGGCAATTATTAGACAAGGCTCTCAGATCAATGAGGTCCGGTTAAAAGGCAAAGTCATCTAAAGCAATTGCAGAATAGGAAAAAATGGGCAAACATTAATGTTGGTTCTTAGCATACAGGGTAAAAAATCACCGCCGTACTCCTTCTGTGTAGCGCTGCACGCATCTTTAAGTAGACGTGGCCCACCTAGGCATTATTAGACGTCTCTCAGATCAAGGAGGTCTGTGAAAGGCAAAGCCCTCTAAAGCATTGGCAATAGGAAAAAAACTGGCAAACTGTTTGTTTCATTAGCATACATTATAACAATCACCGTCGACTCTTCATGGTACAGTCTGCCCGCATCCTTCAAGTAGACGTTTGTGGCCCACCTAGCATTATTAGACATACAACTCGCAGATCAAGTGCGGTCTGTGAAAAGCAAAAGGCATCTAAGCAATTGCAGAATAGGAAAAAAGATGGCAAACTGTTTGTTCATTACCATACAAGGGTAATGGTCACACCGCCGTGTACTCTTCATGGTAGCAGCTGCAAGCATCCTTTCAATTAGACGTGGCCACCTAGGCATTATTAGATAGGCTCGCAGATCAAGGAGGTCTGTGAACTGCAAAAAGCCATCCTAAAGCATTGCAGAATAGGACAGAGAATGGCAAACTGTTGGTTCATTAGAGTAGGGCAATGTTAAAATCACCGCCGTACTCTTCATTATACAGCTGCAAGCATCCTCAAGTAGCCCCGGTCCACCTAGGCATTATAGACAGACAACTCGCGATACGAGGTCTGTGGAAAGGCAAAGGCATCTAAGCATTGGCAGATAGAAAAAAATGCAAACGGTCAGTAGCATACCAGAGTAAAATCACTGCCACATTCGTTCTTCATGATATAGCCTGCAAGCATATTTTTCAAGTAGACAACAGTCCACCTACGCATTAACATATGCTCGCGGATCAAGGTCGTCTGTGGAAGCATTGACTCTAAAGCCATTGCGATAGGAAAAAAGTGGCTACCTGTGGGTTTCAGTAAGCATACAAGGGTAAGATCGCCACTTCTTCATGATAGTAGCTGCAAGCATCCTTCCAATTAGTCAGTAGGAATATGTAGAGTGTGGGCTGGCCAACTTGCTCCTCAAGACACTTGTGTTCAGCTGTAATACTGGTGTGGGATGGAATAGATGTTGCGATCCAAAAAAGGTCAACCTCAAGTAAAACCGGATACTAGGCAGTGGTTGAAGGCGACCCACACGTATCTTGCAGGAGGCATTAGGGCACCTAGGTCAAGTTCCTTGGCAAGGTTGATGTAAGCAAGGTCCGTGCTGTCGATCTTAGGTTTTATGAGCAAGGACCCCATCTTGTGCCATTGAGTTATTTAATCCATCAATTCATTGAATTATGGATTATGGCCAATCGAGAGCGGCTGTTGGTTTTTTTAATATGTCGGCTCTTATTTGCGAACTAGTCGGCCGTTTTATGTCCGTTTTCCCCCGAAAATTCGGCAAATTGTTCGTGGAGCTAAAATGGGCCCTTTTCGCCGTAAAGTTTTATTTTTTGGAATTTAGTGACGGTTGTCATTTTGGGTAACTTTTGTATCTTTTTGGACATCATTTGATTCCGTGCTTGTCGTCTTTCTGACTGAAGCTATTGGTTTATGTGTGCGCCTATTAACCAGTTCTAGTGGGGTTCTTCGGGCGAAAATGAAATGTGATCGTGCTACCTATCTACCAAGGCTTACCAGGGACTGAGGTCAAACAAAGTGCGAGTTCATTTTACCTTGAGTAGATTTAGTGTAACAAATTGTCCCTGGATGATGGTCGGGCCCCCGACTATATAGAGATGGCACAAAGAAGTTGTTTAACTTGAGATCAGACTGAGTTATGTTATACTCTGGGTATTTTGCAACAGACTCAGCAAAAGTATATTTGCCTACGTTAGTGAAGCAAAACTTCAAAAATATTAAGTCCGTACTTAGCAAATTTGGTATCGTGGTATCGTCCTGTGCAGAAGGCGAGCCTTTTTTCTCATTAGGCATTTATACTGACTATGCATAGTTTATGGTATAGGATGGGTTAAAAGTTGGGTTTGTTGGTGTTGGTTTCGACGGCCAAGTTGAGAATTTTTAAATATTTGTGTATTGGTTCTAATTTTTGGAGGTCTTTGAGAACAATTTTGGTGTACGCTGAGAAACCTTTATGGTGTCATTATTAAGTTCTTTTGGCGTTCGATACAATGAACATTGCGCGACAATGTATAGATCAGTGAAGGCATTGCCGTGTTAACCTGGAGTGTGAATGTAACTGTTTAGGGTACATTTGCCGATTACCTTCACACGAGTCAAAAAGAACCACTGACCCAAGTTCTGATATTGAGTATATATAGAGTGGCCTCTAAGACCTATATGGCCTTTGACCCCATTGTCAAGTACCTATAAAGCACTTCTAAACTAAAATGCTTGGACATAACTAAAGGAACCACATGCGTCAGGACTATTACTGCTATGCGCAGAATGACCTTGATGACCCATGTGCCTTTTGGACCTCTAATGGCCCTATGGGACCTTGCCCCATTGGGTCAAAAATCTAGATTACTAAAAAAATTCACTTTGTGGGGCTTGGGGTTTGTCCGGCTGTGTGTTTCACCGTCCTTTTTTCTCTTACTTACGGATATGAATTTTGGTGTGGTGGTAGAGTTTCGCCGTACGAGTTTTATGGTCACATTTTCGAGGGGTTCCTTTTGGGGTCAAAGGTCATTCAGGGGTCATGTGAAAAATGATGGTGTGTTGAGATTAAAATAAAACGTATAACAAGTAGAAAATAAGAACACATTCTAGCAAAAAGATAATATAGTCTTGGTTGCTGACATAGTTTTTCTCCAGACTTTTGGATGGACCAGCACGCATATATTTTTTTTTTTATATTTAATCATTAACTGCTATAGGCTATGCGTGTCTTAAAGTGTTAACAAATTAAACTCCAGTGGTGCCAAGGGATAGGCCTACAAGATTATGAACCTGTTGTGATTTGCTGTTTGCCTTTTGGAGATTGCTCCATCATTGATATTAGTGCAAAAGTGTTGTAATTATTTTAGTGCTGGTGTGGACGTTGTTCCCACTGACAGTACCTAAACGGGGTGTCGACGGCGGAGCCCTGTTATTTTTTTCGGAAAAGCTTTATTTTTAAGAGCTCTATCTATGGTGCAGTTCATAACTTTGTAGATGGCTCCGTTTTCAATTAGGAGCCTTTCTTAAAGTTGACTTTTACTTCGAGTTTTCATTGCAATATTTTTTTTTTAAATCTCTTTATATTACTTAGTTCCTACTGACAGTCCTTAAAGGGGAGCTGTCATACGGCGGAGCCCTGCCAATTATTTTTTTCGGGACAGCTTTAGTTTTAAAGAGCTCTATCTCATGATGCAGTTCATAACTATGTAGGTGGCTTTGTTTTCAAGTACGAACCTTTAAGTTGACTTTTACTCAACCTTTTTCAGTCATTCTTTTAAAAAAAATCCAAATGCGACTCAGTCCTACACCCCCCGAAAGTTCCTTAAATGTGAAGCTTTCAATTGATCTTTAAGACCATATCCATGGCTGTATCCCTCTTGAGGGGTCTTAACGGAAATGTCGCTATTTTTTTTTAAATCTCCCTGATTCTAATCAAATCTCCGATTCCCAGATCAAATCTCCCTGATTCCAAAATCTCAATGTTGGCAGCTCTGCAAAGGTCACTTACCAGGGGTCGTTTTCGGGAAACTTAACCGTGCTTTGACGTATGGATAGAGTTTGTATTGTGGTAGAGTTTCGCCGTACGAGTTTTGTGGTCATGTTTTCGAGGGGTCATTGTGGGGTCAAAGGTCATCCAGGGGTCGGTATCGGGTAACTTGGCCGTGCTTTGACGTATGGAATGAGTGTTGTTATGGTGGTAGAGTTTGCGTACCACTTTTGTGGTCACATTTTCGAGGGGTATTTTGGGGGTCAGAAGTCATGTATGGGTCATTATTGGGTAAACTGACTGTGTTTCATAAGCAGGCTTTGACGTATGGTATGAAGCACCAGGGTGCTAATTAGGTGAATACAGTACCTTGGTTTTGTCTGAAACGTTCAGTATAATCATCTAACGGGTCATTACTCAGCTGAGCGGGCTCCACCCCTTAGTATATACAATTTCTACAAATAAGTTACAGTGACCACCAAACATGCTTCAAAGGAACGTGTAGGACTCATTTTGAGTACAGTTTTGCGCTAATGACCTAAATGCCTTGCCCACGTTAAAAACTTGTGCCACATCTATATTTTATACCGTGGTGTCTGTCACTGTGGCGTCTGGCTACTGCATATGTTATCTGATTACGAGGAATTGCACTTCCTCCAACTGGTGGATGGGTGCCCCTTGACCTTACGAAGAACGAGTCTGTATTGGTTTGTTGATCAAAAAGGGTCATCAGGGGCATTCAAAGTCAAGGAGCTCCAATGGGGTAAAACTTTGGGTATAGGCGAAACTTGGTGGGCGGGGTCGGGGAAAATTTAAAGGTCATGGCGAGGTCATCAGGGGTCATTCAAGGCAAAGGAACCGCAAAACTCGAGGATCATTCAAGCCAGGTGACGCAAAACACAGGGATAGCAAATCAAGGACCGCCTGTAAATACTATTAAAGAAACCACCGGTCCAGAACTATTATGGTATGTACAAAATGACCTATTTTGGCCCACTGCCCTTTTGACCTCCAATGACCCTACTTGACCTTTTGACCCCCCAAAATATCTAAACCTTCTTCCAAGTTAAGTTGTAAAGCCACCAAACTTGCTCAAGAAACCAACTGGCCAAGACCCGTGGGCTATATGTCATTTGACCTGTAATTGACCTATGACCCCACAACTTCACATTTCCTAACCATCCCAATTGATAGAATTACTGCCACATTGATGCACTCGTTATCAAGATGTTTTACCGAAAACATTCTTTACGCCTCATCTGTGGGGTCTGATAAGAGAGAGGTGGTCCACGGTAACTCCAAGGTAGGGCAGATTATCGGAGTGCTCCAGGGTGCCATTTTAACTTAGCTGAAGTTTGGCTTCACAGTTACATAGATGGAAAGCACACATTTGTGTCTTGGATGATTTATGGTTTTCCTCATACTATTAAGAGAGGTGTTAATAGCTGTAGGTAGATAAAAGTAGCTGCACATTTCCTCTGGTATTGTCTACCCCATGACTACCTTATCTTCACCTCTTGCCAACTATGGAGTGTCAATTTACACATCACTGATACCTCTAATTATTGGAGTACTTGAAAAAATCCATCCTGCAGCTATGTTTTTGCACAGTATAAAATATTGACTGCTCATGAGAAAAATAAAGCAAAATACCACACTAGGCGATTGGAGACCGTGGGTGACTTTTTTCTGACTCAGAGATTCGAATATTAATTTTTTGTGTAAAATGAAACTAGTCAACTAAGAACTAAGATAGTAACCTTAATGCACAATTCCGAAATTTGAAATGAATCGCGGCTTTTTTCGTTTTGATGCAGTAAACTTTAGTGTAGTATTACGTCTCATAGAATACTTGTGTATAAACAAAAATTCCGATTCCGGATTTTATATAACAAAGTTGGTGTTTTCAATATGAAGGAATTCCGATTTAAGCTTAGCAATTTCATACAGTGATTAGTATCATGGACAAAAGCATTGTCCATGCAAAAACTGATATTTTTGGAATTGAGGGCGCCCTCCTCAGGAAATCTCTGAGGCGGCCTTTAAGTAGGCTCATGGCCTCCAGCCACCGATGGGAGGTATTTTGCACCATTTCACAAATATAATGCAGTCAAATTTGTTTTTTTATATTGAAATATTCTTCTCTAGCACTATAGTCTGATTTTTTATTCCTGTCAGTAAAACGCATATTGCCGATGGTAAGAATTCATTTGGAGGGGATGTGTTGAGATCAAAAACTAAAAAGTCGCATTAACAGCTGAAATGCTCAACTATGTTCGACAGAATGTGATGCTTTAACCCATTTTACATGAAATTTTAGTATGGAATATGTAAAGGCTTCATACCAGATTCAATTGAATAGATGTCGTAAAGTGTGAGACACGCTATCGATTCTTTTGTTTGGCGTCAATCAAAGAACGGATAAAGTGTCATGAATGTCAAGGCTTGGTGAAGAAGGAGATTAGGCCACGTGAATATTGGAGTTTGTTACAAGTCACTAAAACTCTAAACTACTTAAATGATTGGACCAAGCTGTCATATATTATTTCTATACTAAGATGAATAAATGTAAACGTATCAGATTTTCTAGTATTCCTTAGTGATGTAAAAGAACTTTGGTGAATAATAATTACTTATTCGTATCATTTTCTTATGTTGAATGCTTCAGAGTTTGTTCAAGTTTGGTGTTTGGAATTTATTCAGTGCATTTGCTTTGTAACATTTTCTTCGTGAGAAAAGGGACAATTTTAATTATGGAATTAATCTTATCCGGTATCGTGACATCGAATATCTATTTTACTGATTGGGTAAATTATAAAACCTCTCAGAACGAATGGAATCGTCGACACGCCCCAAAAAGTTTTAATCAACTGACAGGAATAAAAAAGGGAGTGTTTCCGTAGCCGTATACGGCTATATAACCAAAACGGGCTTTGTGGTTTGGTAGCCGTATACGGCTACGGAGCGTGTACACAGTGGATCGGTTATATAGCCGGACACAGTCATGCGTGACGAACGATCCATGCCATATACTTCATGTACGATCGTGAGAAGTTATGACAGTGTTCAAGCTTTGACTTACGTTTGGTGGACAGAATGTTGCTGGAAACTTAAAGGGAAAGATATCATACTTAAAATACCATTTTCTAGGGTGAAATTTTGTGTAGAAACTGAATCTGAAATAAAAAATGCATAATTATTAACTTGAAAATTTTTCCCATAGCACTGTACAGGCATATATCTACCCGAAGTCCTCAAATTTGAGCAAAAATCGGTCGCAAAAAAAATAAGTCCTTCAAAACTGGGACTCTCAGGGCTAAACAAATATAAACTTGCTCTAGAGGGAGGTCTTGGCTATAGCAAGTTTATATTTGTTTAGCCTTAAACCTCACAGTTTTGAAGGACTTATTTTTTTTGCGAAGGCCTTTATTTTTTTCACGCCCTCCGAAATGTTAGGGGTAGGGGTAGTAATATGTTAATATTACTACTTTATTTATTTTCAGCACATTCAACTTAGTCAAGTTTTATATCACTATTTAGCTATTGAAATACTGAACAAAAAGACACAAGAAGCATCACCATAGCTCATACCATTGAGGAGTTATGGCTTTTTCAATCACAAAATTGGACGAAAATTGCATTTTTTCCCAAATCAATTGTCACCCTGACTGCCGACTTTCTAACCCTGTTACAAAAATAAAGAAATAGATTGATCCCATTTAATGATTTGAATATTACAAATGTACCCCTGTCACATGATTAGCATTAAGAATTAGTCACTACTAGGTTTTATGTTCATACACTCACAGGAAATTAGCAAGTCAAAATTTTTGTCACCCGAAAATGGCCATTTTTGGCTAAAATTGGCCAAAAAACTGAATTTTTCTCAAAATCAGTGAAAAAATATGGGGTTTTAAGTGCCAAAATCTGAAAATATATGAAATTTTACCCTTAGAAACATTTTGACTGTTTTCACCCCTAAATATTTTTTTCACACCCGTGTCCGCTAAACGTAAGTCAAAGCTTGAACGCTGGCTTATGGAACGACCAAGCAATCGCCCCTTGAAGAAAGTAAAATCAGGGATATTATAACGCAGTGAATTAATATATGATCATTATAAAATGTGAAATTATGAATTGGGCTTTATTTAGGAATTAGGATCACACGGAATTTGCGGACCTTCCCGAGCTCTAGCGCGATCCCTAGAGTATTCAATGGTCCAAAATAAACACAAAGAGCTTTATCAGGAACATCTGCGGCAATTGCAACTCCCCTCCATTGAAGGGTTTTATAAAAATGGACTGTTTGGCGAGGGCTCACTTTTTGTTTTAAATGTAGGCCTACCATTTCAATAGAAAGCTCTGTTTTTAAAATATCAAATATTAGATAATATGAGCTGTGTGTACTGTATTCTAGTAAAACATATCATCCAAACGAGAAAAGTTATGTATTCCTGGAGCTCTTTTTAAGCAACAATTTATTCCTTTATTAAAGAGAAATGAAATAACATAGACGGTGCTTTTTACGCACTTTTGAAGGTTACAAAAGCGCGTTAAAATGTAAACAGACACTGGCCCAGAACCATTCTTTTATCATTATCTTTAGCAAAATAAATATGTAATTTAGGCCTATTAAATTGTTTAAAGAGCAAACAATATTAAGCAATATAGCACATTTTTGAAGAGCGCCCCCAAATTTTCAAAAGTGAGATTTTGGCCACAGTTACGTGGTAATTATTAGGAAAAACTATTACGTGCGAACGAGAATGCTAAAAATGCGTATATATCATAAAATAAGCGATTTTGTAATTAAAATTGGGATCCCAGATTGGACTTATCGGAAGAGCTGGAAAAATGCTTCGTTTATGTCCCGTCCATGATGAATGACATAGCGCCCCTCGAGAAGTAGATCTAACTTGACTTGCTGTGTGTGAACCAAATTAAAACAACTAATGGATGAGCGCAGACACGTACATGGCGATATTTCCCAGCATTTCACATTGGAAAGGCCGTTTCCAGCAGGCCGTTGAATTATTATCGGGGATCCCCGATAAATATACAAAATTCCTTCCCGCTTGTGACACACAGGCATTTTCGAGCTAACCATTCACAGGTATAGTTTACAACCAGTACCAATGAAACCGTGTAAAATCTAAATTGTTTGAAAAAATGGGGGCGGGGGCGCTTCTGAAAAAAAAGTGCTAATATTGCCTAATCAAAACCTGAGACGAATATAAAAACATTAAAAAATAAATAAAGAAGAAAATTAAAAAGAAATAAAAAAAGAATTAAATATAATACATTAAGAAGTAAAAAATTCAAAAAAAAGAATGAAACTATAAATCTATAAAGAAAGAAAAATAAACAAAAAGGTATCATAAAAAATGCTTTATAAAAAGTAAGTGTTTGAGGATTAATTTCCTGCGAGTTTTAACTTTAATAGAGTTATATGGTCATGAAGAAATTAAATAAATATAAAATCATAGTACATTGGCTTTGCATGTGAGGCTTTATTTTTAGCATTCCAGAATTTGTTTTCTTTCAGGATTTTCACAATTAAAATTTACTCCAAACAGCGTTTTTCAAACAGTTTCCGCCAATTTTTTAAAGAAACCAAAAATGATTTTAAAAAATCTTACATTACAAAATTTTTTAAAAAACGGTTCTTGCTACAGACCCCGGGGACAGACAGACTAATATCGAAAACCTATATAAAAAGTTTGACGGTCTACCTAATTAAATTTTGGCTACAAGGCTTTAAATGAAAACGGACTACAGGAAACTTCTCATGGAATTCTTTAAGTATGCAGTTTTGACCTGATGAAGAAACACCTAACACAGTCACGTGTGTTACATAACCCTCTAACTTCTATTCTGTACTTGTTTTTTGTTCAGCTCTACAGACTTATATTTAAGAAAGGGGTGATGCAGTATCCTTTAATAATGTGTCCGAGGCAGAAAAAACGTAAAATAATGGGTGAGGCGCAGCCGATCCCATTATTTATACGTTTTTTTTCTGCGAGACCATTATCGTCCATAAACGATACCGCGAACCCTTTATTTCTATTCTATTACATCTGATTTGGCCTATTTTTTTGCTCAAAAATAAGTTCAATATTTGATGCTTTTCTTGTAACCATATCGGTGGCCCCTGAATATTGGTTTTATTAGACACGCGAATGACGTCTAATTTGATGTCGTGTCACATACTCTGTGGTCATATATTCAGTAAGCGGCGGCTCATGTTTGCACAGCGAGGACTTACATTCATCCTTTCAAGCGGCACACACATTGGCTGTGTTCAGTCTTGTTTTATACATTTTTTATGTATAGTTCTGACAATTTAACAATATAAATAATAATATTAATTTATATCAACATTTCAGTAACAAGCAACCAACATTTTCCAAATTGAAAATTCTTCTGCCCAAAGGGCAGAGCACGGTAACTTTAAGGTCCACTTCGTCAAAAAGAGTTTTATCTATTCAAATATGAAGTGTACACAGTAAACAATAACTTTCATCCAATGCCGATGCTTTTTTTTTTGTACTGTTATGAATATCCGCGTTTACACGTACATGCACAAGTACGAGAACTGCGTGCATTGTTTAAATGTACATTCACGGGAGTATCAACACTTATCGAGAGGAAAATGATTCCAATTCAAAATCTAAGACAACTAGCCTACGGCTAAACCTTCAAGTTTCGTAGACAACAACATCTACAGTCTGTAGGAGTTATAATGGATTAAACGTGATAGATTTCTGTATCGCGCCAATTGATGCACATAGACTAGCCTGGCTGCTGTACATTTTGGAATGGAATATATAGCATGTATGGATAGCCTATTTTAGGTAAGTGCCAGTAACATTGCCATGAAATGTACAGACAGCCCGAAAACAATAGGTCTGAGCCTGTATTTGAGGTTGAAAGACTGCTGATGCTAGGCCTACGCAGTCGTCGGTGCGGCTGGGTCACCGTCCGCCCGCGTCATGGCATGTGTTTCAGCGTGTGCTATCTGCCGTGTTTGTGCTTGATCCCGCGGATGCTCTGGTAGGTGCTTGCATCGTTTTTTTGTGATGCTTCGACTAATCGAGCATTGGAGAGCCACTTGGACAACGGGATAAGGTATGCGATATCTCTTTAGCTCGCTCGGTATACATCCTGTCAGTGTACTCCGACACTTGCTTCCATTTTATGGCCTGTAATTGCCATAATCTGCTGGGTTTCGTAGTCCGCTCTGTCAAGTTGAACACAAGCAGTACGTTAGGCAGATTGGTGTATCTAGTGGACAAGCCGGCTTCCTTTGACAGATCTGACAGTCATTTTCCCAAGGGTTTTTTGTACCCTATTGGAGGCTTATTGGACCAAGTGCCCGTTTCTGGAATTGCTGGCGTCGGACGCTGAACAACGCTTATTCTCGGGTGCAATTTGCTGACGTCTGCAAGGTAACCCGGACTGGACAGTGATCTGTCGAATTTGGCGTTTCATAAATATAGCCATCTTTTGAAAGTTGTCATTTGCATGGGTCTTCTCCTTCTCTCTAAAGAAGCTTGGTACAGACTTACCTGATCCGTTAGGGTCAGTTGGCACTACATTGATTCCTGTTTCGTAAGCTCCGTAGGCCTTCCTCTCTGCCCCTCCTGCCAAATGATGGATAAATCCAGTAGGAACCTTCTCTGCAAGGAGTAACAGGGGACCATAAAACCATCAGCCGTGACTGACGAATTTTTCCCTCCAGTCAGCTTGAGCGATAGGCTCATGATGTTTACTCTTGTCTCGCCTTCCTTTTGTCATGGTTTTTTACAAGCCAGGCCAGACTTGATGTCTGAGGAGAATGCCTGTCTGTCATAATGCAGATTGACGATGGTAAGGTGATTACGGAGGTAACGGTTGATGGCTGCTCGTATGCCGACTAATGTGCTGGCTTGGAGTACTTTGCACCAGTGCGGGTCTTCGCTTCAAGCTAAAAGAATCGTACCAAGCAACAGGCGTTGATTGCGCTGGCTGTCTTGTCTTCAAAGTTCACCCCCTGTCCTCTAGACTTTCATCCAATCTGTATGGAATTAAATAGAGAGAAATAAAGAAAACCCAGTGTAGATTATTGCAATAATTGTGTGAATGTTGTGATTAAATATAGGCTCGCCGTATTTTCCATGCGTAAAAATTGTAGTTTTAAATCAATTTCAGTGTTAGTCTAGTCTAGGGGCAGGCCTACCTATCATGCTAGGCCTAGCTAAGTCCCAGGCTAGCCTAGCATGCTAGCCTCCTGTTCTAGCCAGCCTAGCCCTAGCAGGCTAGGCCATAGCTAGTCCTAGTCAGCCTAGCCTAGCCTGCCTAGACTTTGGTACTTAAAGAATTCATTACATTATTTTTTTGGGAATTTCGTGAATTTCCGTGACTAAATAGGCTTATATTCCCTGCTTAATTTGTATAATTTAAATCACTTCGGAATTTGGAGTCAGGCTGACCATGTAGTAGTAGTATTAGAATTTCATTTATTGGTAATTTTGTGAATTTTCCCATGAATGAATCATTGTATTTCTCAATCAATTGGCGTGGTAGGCTAGCTGGGACTAGTATTGTGAATTCATTACCGTATCGATTAGTATTGTGCCAAATTTTGATTCCGTGACTGAACTGAAGGCCTCACCGTCTATTTTGAAAATTTGGCGAGCCTATTCCCTGCTTAATTGTAGTTTTTGAATAATTTGGATTGTAGGCTAGGCTACACATGTTATGCTAGTCTAGTATAAGAGTCACGATAGCATCATGTTCACTTGTAGCTTACCTTTACCACTATTTACTGTATAGGTTTATTTCATTTTTTTTGATCCAGTAAAATGATTTTGAACAGGCCATATTCACCTTTTCAGTACATTCAATCCGCCCCATGTTGTTTTGGCTTTAGACGAGCCTGGTTCATTGCGGCCCTCTTCCATCTTTTTTGTACCAAGGTCGTTTTCATCATTCATTCATAAACTCATCGAACCTTTCATCATGTGGTAGGTGAGCCAATGTCAATCAGGTCGAATGTTATATCACTCTATCGGCAGGTGGTTTGTCTGCCTTTATGCCCTTCAAAATTTGCTGGAAACCTTTACTCTGGCCGTATAGTAACCAATGATCTAAATGTTCTTCCGGCTGTTTACACGAATATAAATTGGCGGTCATAGAGATGTAAATTGACTCAAGTTTATGTTCAGAAACTCTAAATTTGCAGTATGTAGGGCCTGCTTAATATGCAGAATTATATATCAAAACAATTTTAGGTGGTTGGGGAGTGAATATTTGTTTAAAAAGTATTTAATTTCTTGTAAAGAATGTGTCTTCTGCTCTTTGTCAAATTTGCTGGGCGCCGCCATTTAATGTTTACATTTTTTCAAAATTCCCTCATATTGTTCGGGTGTTGCTATACATGTTTTGGGCCATTTAAAGGCCCATGATTGCAAGCATAATGGGTCCTTGACGTCAAGGCAATTGACCAATCAGCGCACTTGATTTCCAATAATGGGAAGTAAGGTAAGAAATTGTTCATAATTGGGATTCGTTTGACCCCCAAACCTATTCAAAAACAATAAAAAAACATCAACATCCTACCTTAAACCGCTGAGGTATAGCTATTTGGGGCGCCATCTTGAATAAATTTCTCCCCAATGGGGAATTTATGGGATTTTGGATATGGTTTGTTGTATGATGCACTCTGCTGATTCTGTCAAAAATTCAGCTCAATAATTTTTTTTTTTTCCCAGGGTCAAACCCCCAGGGACCACACTAAAAGTATGCAATTCCACATTTTTGTGCATAATTCACCCTGAGGAATTCAGGGTGATTGGTTTAATGTTTTGCAGTGACAAAAGGGGAGTAGATCATCATAATATTCCAAATTATTTTTAATTTGTCTTGCTATCTGCATGCCAACAACGGCATGTATACGGCTTGCCGGTGGTGGGCATTTTACATTCAAACATTGTACATAATGGTATATTTCTTCTTCGCAAAATAAAAGTCCTGTTTTTCCGGCATTCAAAGTCCTTCTGCACACTGGTGATTTACCTTTTGTGATTTTTAACCATGGTGTGATGGATATTTATGTTCGATATTTTGGGACTGAAGGTACAACACTAACAAGTATCTTTGATGTGGATATCAGGAAAAAAATTGCTCTCTCTTAATGACGTACGTTGAATAATGGTTACAACGCCTAAAGACCCTTACCTGATCGTGCAAGACCTGTTTCCCAGGACCCAGTTATTCAGGAAGTGGTTACAATACGGGTGTCTCCTAGAAAGCTACTATTGTTTCATATTTAACCATAACCCTGATAAATCCTAGTAGGGGCCAAATGTGGTTGGTTTGGATTTACGAGCTAAATGCGATAGCTGCTTTAGTTTATAATTGGCGGTCATCTATAAGTGTTTAAAGTTTAAAATGACATTAAAAATAATTACGTTATTGCTTAGTGTATTTTCTTAAATTTAAAGGTGCTACAAGAAATTTGAGGCACCCAAATTTGTGTCATAATATAATTTCAAATAGAATGAGCAGTCAAATATATTTCTTACCTTGTACTAAATGCAACAGAACTGTCTTAAAATAGAGAAAAATTGATTTTGTGTATTTTGCTTATTTTCAATGTAAACCAATATGCTGAATTTTGTATTTGCTTCCTATATAATTGAAATTTTCACATTTTTTTGTACGCAAAGAAATATTTCTCAGCTTAAATCCTTTCAGATGGTAATATTTTTGTCACGGAAAGTTTACATCAGGGCAAAAATCAGAATTTTTTCATTTTTAAAGGGGTACTGATATGTGAAATCTCTTGTTTGCAAACTTTAAATACCATTACCCACCTAGAGTTTATTAAATGAAAGTTCAAGGCGAACTTTGGATGTGCTCTTTTTGAAAAAACGTCAATGCAAACCTGCATTGCCGGCATAGTATTCCATTAAAGCGGTGGGGGGGGGGGTCTTGGCTGAACCGAAATATTTTTTTTTGTTTTTTTGCTTTCTACACACTAAAGTAAATTTAGGCTGAATAAGTTTTTTCCATTCACGAATCTTGGTTGAAATAATGCTCTACGAGACCCACCACCTTTGTTATGTGTCATAGTTCCTAAGAGTTCCTACATCATATAATGCCTTTTTTTATTATGCGTGTGCTATCTACCCCCTCATTGAACGTTAAACGAGCCGGGCATTGCAGAATTATTTGCTTGTGCTACATCATTCTATCAGTCTACCGGTCGGAATAGTACACATGCTTATTACCTACCTCCAGATTTCATGAACCACATGGCTTCTTCAGGATTTTCCTTTTTGTTAAAACAAGCTGCATGGAAGGACAGGAACTTTCCGAAATAAAATAATCTATTTCTTCACTATGAAACTGAGCAAACCTGTTGGCTTTTGCATTCCTGTGATCACAAGCAAACTCGTGATGTAGTAACTGTTTGGACTATTAAATATTTATATAACGTTTGGTCATAATTGGCTGGTCGTTTACTATAACCATAGTACAGGGAAAAACGGAAAAGGCTAATGGGACAACAGATCTGTATTTTTTAAGATCAATTGTTGGTTGATTATCCAGAATGGATAAATTAAGGCAGTAGGCTGACGTTGAAAATATTTATCAAGTACCAAATTATTTATTTATATTATTATATTATTATATTATTTATTATTAATATGCTTATGTGGGGGTAGGGGGAATTTGCTTTTTCTTACGTTAGGTGACTTTTTCGGTTTCCCCTTAACGATACCTTGTTTGCGCTTATTCCGTCAAGGATAATGAATATACTTTAAATGGCAAATTAAACATAAATCCTCTCTTAGACTAACAAAGGATATGAAAAGGTTAATTATCTAAATAATAATAGAGCTCATTATAGCCTAGATGAATAATTCATATTTCCCCTAATAGTCATTCTAAAGTAATTATTATAATTATACTCTATATGGATAAAGGGGAATTCGCTATTCTTATGCATAATTTTGACGTTAGTGGGAATTCTCGATTCCCCTTAGCGTGTTCTCTATTGTTGGCGCTTTATTCCGTAAAGGATATGAATCTTAATTTTATGCAAATTATTCTAATCTAACTTAGAATACAATATATATGAATATTATTATTTGAATAAATATAAGAGCTCATTATAACCTAATAATTAAAATCTTGTCAAAAAATCCTAATTTTAAAAATGTTATTATATATAATTTATTCTTATTACCATTATTATTATTAAGCGTAGGTTTGGGTGAGGGGGAAATTCGCTATTCTTATGCACTAATTAATACAATTGGCGAAATTCGTTTCCCCTCATCATTTCCTTTGTTTTTGCGCTTTAATTATATTATATTCCTTCCAAAGATAATGAATACTAATTTATGCAAATTAAAGATATCCCGTAGAATACAAAGGATATGCAAAGATTATTAATCTAAATAATAATAATAAAACGCATTAGCAGCCTAATGAATAATTCAAATTTAATAAAACCACTGCAAAAAAAGCAATATATAAAAGTAATGTTTATTTATTTAGTTTGTTTTATTTCTATATCTCCTGTTCTTCTTAATGGGAATTCATTTCTTTTATTCATTTGAAACTACCCCTAAAACAACTGTAATCGAAAAGTAGTGTTTAGTTAAGGAAAACGATTTTATAGCATCAAGAGTTTTCACAACTTTTGTATCGCCGAAACATGTCATGTTTGTAAATACTGTGGACGCACATGAGTACACAAGGAAAACTTTCAGCGCTGTGAGAGTTTTTAAATATAAAATTCATGCATACATGCTTGTGTGATATTTTTGTGTTATCTTTAAAATGTTCAAATAAACCCTCGTCCAACAGGGTTTTTTCTAGTACTTAAACTTTACTACCGGGGAGGTGTTTACCACCCCCCTGATTTTTTTCGTAATTAAGGACACCCAGTCACGTGTTTGTATCAGTGTGTAGCTACATATGACCTTCTTTCAAATAAAGTACAAACATATCAAGTTTTAACAATATGAAGTCATATGATCGACGGTCGTAAACAAGCTGTATTAATCTAAAAAAAATAAGAAAATACAATGTGGTCAGTGTTTTGGTACTTACAGTAGCATCATACGTAACAAGTACATTTTTTGGGTTTTGGGCATTTTAACCACAGTAAAGTATAGGAAGGTGTCAAACACCCCCTCCTTCCGACTTTGACGGGGAACCAAACCCGTACCTCCGTGAAGTGGTACCGCTCCGTTTTTTTTTGCTAAAATGTCCGCAAAAGATGAACTTACAACTACCATATAAAAGCTTAGATCAATATCGTTTGCGTTTTTGTGCGATAGGGAATCATCCGGCTTGGTCGACGAGGGCTTAATGACATACAATGATAGATTAGCCAATGCTTGATTATTAGTTAATTTTTATTTTACTACTTACTAATTTAAATAATTTTGCCTCCCCTAAAAATTAACCAAAGTTAAAAATGCCGAACCTTTGGTTTTGGCTCTTTTGGGGACAACAATTATTTTAAACCATATTCTACTGTGGTATTAATCTTATGGTTTTAAATGGGCCTAACACGTTATATTCTATCGCAAAAGGGAGCCAATAATTGTCAATCTATTCAAGTGTTTATTATCACGTATATATCAACGCACCATTTTACATTGCAGTGCTTTGTTGGAAAAGCATTCACAAAGGCAGAGGTATTACGTCATTTGCGGTCTTTTAATTGGGGTAGGTGTACAAGATACAGGTACGTATTTACGCATCCTCTCTAATTTTAAACGAGTGAAAATTTTCACTCCCCAAAAGAGTTGAACTCTTGTAAACCACTCTAAAATGAGTGTTGGTGTCTACTTAAAAGATTGAATTCCACTCAAAAAGAGTTAAAACCACCCCAAAAAGAGTGGATTTCCACTCGTTTGGGGAGTTAAACAAGACAACACTTTTGAGAAGTGAAGAGAAGCCCAGGAGCAGAAAGAAAAAAAACGAGTGGAAACCCACTTTTTTGAGTGGTTTTAACTCTTTTTGAGTGGGAAATTTTTTGCTCTTTTCTTTTAAGTATAAACCACTCATTTTGGAGTGGTTTAAGAGAGTTTCACTCTTTTTCCGTAGTGAAATGATGCACTCGTTTATATTAAGAGAGGTATGAAATTAGGAAGGTTTTAAAAAAAATCATTTTTAAAAAACGTCTATAGTAAATCCAGCTACCGTGAGACCTCCAAACTCAATATACGCAGTCCACACTGTTCGGGAGAGGTGGCATTTTGTATGAACAGAACCAATAACATCTCAAGGCCAAACTGTATAGTTTTTAAAGTTTACCGATCTGGCCTATATCTGCCAAGAAGGCAATCCCGTGGGATTTCAATGATTAAAGCATCACACCTATTTGGACACCTTAAGTAGTCCCAGAGAACAAGAACGTTCGATTGAGAATTCCAAGGGGGGGGGGCAGTGGCCGGCCATCTTGGTTTTCAAAATGCTGCCTTTTGGTATATTTCAAATCATAACTTCGAGTTGTGAATGTGCTAGACGCTAGTTTTTGGTGCCAAACTTCATGTTAAAAACACCTACAACTCTCTCGAAAAGATAAAGCTAGATACGCAGAGGAACATAAGCCGATGGCAGCCATTTTGTTTTTCAAAATGGCCGCCAATTACAATGTTTTATTGTACATTTTACAGCAGTAAATTTTTAGTGGTGAGTTTCATACAAATTTAATTTATGGTGACACAGTCCTCCATTTAACTAGTCGATGTATATAAAGATGTTGTCCGATTTGTAAGAAAGCGCAAAGGAGCTGTGTGGGGAGTAAGGGACAATTGCAGCAAAAGTGTTTCTCAATCCATCTTGTTAATTATATTTCAAAATGGCAGCATTATGACTTTGTTAACCCTATCTTACCAAGATTTTTGCCACCCCATGCTTATGAGTTTTATACCAGTGGGTACCTATGTCCTCCTTCTTTCCATTGATACCCAATATGTATGAGCAACGTAGTATTGGCATCACAATGATTGTAAATAAACAGATGCAAGTTTTTGCAAAATTGTCATATTCCACACATAAAAAATATGGCGAAAATCAAATTTTGTACTAGTTATAGGTAGAATATTGATTTTCATGCAGTTTTCAGCTTTAAGTGTGGCAATTGACTAGTTTGACATGAACAAATATTGTCCATAACAGTGAACAATTTATCTTTGGGTGGTAACCCCCCCCCCCCACACACCACACATTGATTTTGACGGCATACCCTAACCCCGGTGTAAGGTTCTACTTTTAAACCCCCCAAAAAAAACATCTGCTAAAATTACCAAAAAGAATGATAAAACATACCTGGAGCATGTTGTGAAGGGCTATTGGCGTTTTACCGCACTGCTGGAGGAAAGTTTTAGGGGGTGCTGCCACCCCTTTGTTAAGACAAGGCTAACCGATAAACAAAAAACACTGTCACAATGTACACATAACACAGCCCATAAATCCCCCTTGTAGATTGAAAGCATCTATTTTGTATGAGTACATTTAAAGCTTCTGTGGTTAGTCAATGATTCAGCGTGAGTTGTTGTATTAAGAGCTGGACTGTGGAGTGCCTTATTTGGTAATGGATCCTAAGCACTGCACTGTGTAGTTGTTTAAGGGATGATTACCACAAATATGATTTATCACGACAGACTCACTATTAACCTTCACTTTGCACCGAGTCCCTACAGTAATATCATAACATACAAATAGGCAGAATGGGCCCACAAAGAACATCATAGTGCGCTATTTTTAAACTTCTTAAAAATTTCACTTACTTTGGAGTTGTTAATGGGTATAATCCCCACAAAATATGATTTATCAGAGAAAGCTCACCATCAATCCACTTTCGTGTTTATTATTTCCGTTGTTACCACAATCGTGACATGCTAAGGTTCGAAATCACACGGTTGCGTCCTCATCTGCCAGGACATTGGTTAGGTCCACCTTTCTTGAATTCATCAGACTCGATGGAACATCCAGTAAGTTCTGTACAGTCAGATCCATTATCCTTTGTCACTTATTGTTGGCAAATCAAGACTTGGCACAATCAATTCACCAGAATTATTGCATCTGGAGCAGGAGGCAAATGTCAATCACTGGCTTGAATTTGTCATCCACTAAATCCCCACCTGTAGTAATTGGGTTGCCTCAACTCTAGATTGATAGCATCATCGCCATAGTTGTATTCTGGTAACTAAGTAAAAGTGCTGCTCCTGGTAGGACGCAGACCATACAATTGTGGCATGTTTTCTTGCCCTTGTTGTTACTTGACGCAGAACCAAACAAAATCATCAAATCAAGAAATAGAAGGTCTTGCCAGCTTCAAAATTGACCATCTGCTACATTTGTTAATCCCAGGCGGTAAATACAACTGACACACGAATGCTTGTTGATGGCAAGCTAATAGGATTGCTTCAGACAGTCAGACTGACGTTTCTTTGCTACTCTCGAGCTGTGAAAAGGGCATATACCTTGTCATCATCTGAGTCAAATTCTTGCAGACCTCCAAAAACCGTCAGCTTTCCCTTACCAGCCAATGATATAGGCCATGGAAAGGACGAAATCGGCCTTCTGAGCATCCAGGGCATTGTAAAAATAGGGCATGTTTGTCTCTTATATACTCCTGTGACAAAAATGTTGTCGCGCCCACGTAGCCTCTCTCGCAATGATGCTGACCCAATACGTACGAAAACCCCATTTACGTACCAATTGTACCGAAGGGGCGCAAGTCTCTTATTTTTTCCAAAATTTTATGGTCTCGGCCCCAAAATAGCTACGAAAAAATAATTTCAGTATGACAAATGAGGGCGCATCATAAGATCTTGAAAATAAAGGTCTCCCTCCCTCTGCAAAATCTCTTCCTTATGACTTCACGTTTCGACAACAGTCATAACTATTTCGACCCAATAAAAACATTGTCCTTATTTAAACCCAGTCATAAAATGCTTCAAAAATTGAATTTGTACGTATGGGGATGCAGAGGTGGCCAAAATTGGCAATTTACTTATACTCATAATTGTACCAAAACATGCATTTTTCCGTTATATAATATTATGAATACAAACATAAAAGGATGTGAAATGGTCATAAAAAAATGCTGAAAAAATGGAATTTGGTCTGTGACGGTTGGGCCAAGTGTACTTTCTGGCAAAACGTCAGGTTCCCCCGTCCCACATTAACAAAAAACGTAATATATGGGGGGAGGGGGGGGAGTTGGGCCTATGAGACCTGTTAAATCACATTCAAAACCGTCTTTGAAAATCAAAAAAACACTATACTTTTTTTTTTTTTTTTTTTATAACTAAAACAATGATTTAGACCATAAATGAGTTAGATTTTAAGCATTTTTTTTAAAACATTTAATGATTTTACGTATTGGGAAGAGGTGACCAAAAAAATTTGCATACATTCTAAAGTAGCGGCTAACATTGTCAAATGACTTAAAATGTCATATATCACCAACCCCAGAAGCACACAAATTAAAAAACCACCAGCAATTTTTACGTGGCCCACATCATATTATATAATAATACAAACCTAAAATGAGGTTTAATAGTTTATAAAAGGACAGAGTTCAATAATGGAATCTGTACGTATTGGGCTCAAGTGTCCATTTATGGCTAAGTTCAGGGTTCCCCGGCCCAAATGTACGAAAACTATTCTTGTCGGAAAAATGAGGGCGCACTTTCAAAACTTAAAAAACCCTAAAAGTGTTTTTATCGATCATCCCAGCCTTGCAAACAATTCGCGCCCCGTGGACCAGTTAGGCCCAATACACCTGTCTATTTCAAATTTATGGGGGTGGGGGGGCTATCACTGTTGGGCCCAGATAGTAACCCCAACTCAACATAACCAATTAAATCAAATCTTCTTTTTAAATGAAAAAACACATACCTCAAAAGATTAGACCTTATAAAAATCAGTTAGATAGTCATAAACTGCTGTCAAAAAATAGGGCAGAGGGTGGCCAACATAAAACGTGCCACATTCTTAAGTTTAGGCTAAAGACAAAAAAAAAATTTACTAAATTGTCAAATTGCTCAAAACATGCATTATTTACGTTGCCCCATATACAGATTATAATACAAAATTAAAATGAGTAAAATGAAACTCATAAATTGTCTCAAAGGGAATTTTGTACGTATTGGTCCCAAATTCAGGTTCCCCGACCCAATACGTACGAAAAAATTATTTTGGTCTGACAAATGTGGGCGCGCACTTGGAGAACTTTAAAGAAAAGTCCCCAAAAGTTGGTTGTCATTGACTCAGCCTAAAACAAATTTCGGCCCATAACCATTTCGACCCACATTAAAAACTGTCAATTTCAAATATATGGTGGGCTAATTGGGCCCATGATACCTAAAATAAAATCTTTTTTGTAAATAAAAAACACATACATACCTCAAAGAACGATTTAGACCATCAAAATGAGATAGATAGTCATTAAATGCTTCAAAATCGAATTTGTACGTATTGGCAAGAGGTGACCAAAATCGTCACAATTAAAGATCCACGGCCCGATCGCTACTAGCCTCGTCCCCAGAAAGCCCCAGATTTGACGGAAGGTGGTCAAACATTTTGGTATGAGAGAAAGCTAAGATTTTTCTCATTTTACCCTGGGAATCTTAGAGCAAAGGATGTTTGGTTGGAAGCCATGTGAGCGAAAAATGATGCCCTATTTTGGTCTGTCGACCTATATTAATTTACACAGTTCTCTATGGGGCTGGAAAAATTACGTTTTAGCTCATTCGCATCAAAACGGATTGAAATATCGGCGGAACTTTACAGATGGGGTTTTGGAAGTGAAAGGCCAATCTATCAAGATGAAAACTCTTAATATCCTTAAATCGGCCATCCCCCTTTAAGTCTAGGATAAAACCCAAAATTTCAAAATTATTTAAATGTCATGATTGCTCAAAACATGCATTTTAAGTGGCCACATCATATTGTATAATAATACAACCATTAAAAATGAGTGAATGGTCAGAATGCTCAAAAAATGAATATTTGTAAGTATTGGCCCCAGTGTCAATTTTGGCAAAAAATTCCGGTTACCCGGCCCAATACATACGAAATATTTTTGTCGATAAATGAGGGAGCCACTTACAAAACTTTAAAAAAGTCCCCTAAAAACAATTCGGCCCCATAACATAAAAGTTACGTGTAAAATAGAAAGGACGTGGGACCCCCTTATTAAAAACAAACACGTTAAGTTACGTAAAAAATATCGAGCTATCATCGCGCACACAATTTCAAATAAAGAATGACTTTGATTGGTTGGATGTGTTTTTATGTTGTGTATACTGATTTCTACATTGGTCCTTTCTGAAATGTCACGATGTCATTCAATATCATTTTAAATTGTTAACATGTCATTTTTAAAATTAACATGTTAACTTCACAAACGTACACGTAAAATAAGAAATGGCTTGTTGTTTTAAAAGTTACGTTGTAAATTGAAAAACACGTTACTTCACCCCCCCCCCAAATTTACGGGTAAAATTAGAAATGACATGTTATTTTAGTAAAACCACATGCTAATTCATAAATTAGTGAGAAAAAATTATGAGCTATCATTGGTCAAATTCAATAAAGGAAGTCTTTGATTGTGTAGGTTTTATGTGTGTTATTACTGATTTCTTACATGTAGGTCTAAAATAAAACAAATGGACATGTATTGTAACACGGTTTAAAATTGAAATAACATGTTATTCACAAATGTACACGTAACGTAAAAATTGAGAAATGACAAGTTTTTTAAAAAAGTTATAGAATTTTAAACGAGCTATCATAGTCACCCCCCCCCCCCCTATTTGAAATTGGCGTCGTAGTGATGAACACCCGACAGTTAGGAGTTGTACCGGTGCCGGAATAACAACATTTGTAATCATAGCTAAAAATGACCGTTAGCTGATGACAAATAAAAGTGGGGACCAATTGAACCACGACGCCATTTTCCAAAATGGAAAAACATCTGAACATTTAAGTGGTAACGGGTGAGGGGGTCCCATATGGACCCTAAAATTAGTTTCGAGGTGGTTAGCGCGGAAAAACACAAATGCTGGCGAGGCCGTTGTTTCTTGCACTAATTGGCAAGCTGTTATCCCGCATCTTCGACATGTGTGCGAGAGGAAAATCGCGTCGCGTCACGCTTTGCGGAGATATCGCGTGAGGGTCCATATCAGAGGGTGTATTGAGTCAATCCCACAATGCCACCGTTTTGGGAAATTTCACATCAACAGGGTCAGGTGATCCCACAAAAATCTATTCTTAACACACAAAAATCCTGACTTCTGTGCTTATTTTCACCCAACAAAGATTAGTACTTAGGGATTTTTAGCATGATTATGCAGTTCTGTGGTTCTTAAAACCTTTGGAACACTTTTTATCCCTAAGTACTGACATAGTTTTGTACAGTACAGTATAGGCCACAATTGCATTTCTTTTTTCCTCATGACAGTGTGGGATTGATTCAAACACCCTCGGGGTCATATGGACCCCTCCTTGACCACCAAAACGGCACACCCATGACAAAATCATTTCCACATAAAAGGGTGACTTTGGTGGTCTACGTATGGATGTGACTTTTGGTGAAATTGGCGGTCATGAAAATCAATTTTCGCCACTAATTCAGGTGAATAATATTTTTCTTTTTTTCTTTCTTTGTTGTTAATATTTTAGGTTAGTCTTGACATGTGATGAGTTTATTGAAATATTCCTTTGGGAAAAGGAAGTTTTTCAGAAGAGAGGGGGTCCCTACCCCCCCCCCCCCCCCCCTTGACCCCAAACGGGCATGCCCTAGACCTTGACCACTTAAGTTAAAGCCAAGCACCTAAGAAGACAATTTTGGTGTTATTAAAAATGTTTTTCTTCTTACGTCAAGGAGTCAATCAAAATATTCCCAAAACTGGTAAAATGTGCATGTGCCGACATTTTCAAGATGGCTGACATTTATGACACCAAACCTTGCATTCCTAGTATATAGCCTATGAAGATTATTGTGGGGCGAAAATAAAGATTTTCTGGGTCAAGGAGTTCAACAAAACTATTTACAAAAGTGTTAGTTGAATATATAAAGAATGGAAGCTTTCATACGTCACTGTTTTCAAAGACATCTTATACAAGGCAAAATCCTTTATATACCTCATCCTATACAGCACCTCGGATGACGATTTTGGTGACAAAGTGTGCCATTACCTTATACTTCTATATGTACTCGATCTAATCTATCTAACGGGCCGCAGCCGAGATTAGGTTCAAATGTAGGCCAAATGTCCCTGTTTGTCATTAGGTTTGGGGATGTCCAGATGGATGCCTGCTGGATGTCTCGAGCAATCACATTCAATGTAGTAAAGTGGGCGACGACCCCTGTTGGCATGGTAACTTCCAACATGTGCAGCTGAGACTAATGCGTCAATCGCCCGATGACAGTGACCGGCAATTCGTGCACGGCGTTGGGCAACTGAGGAAGATGAAATTGGAGGGATATCTCATAATCTGTGCTTTGGTCTGTGCTCGCCGCCAGGATATGTTTTGTACTCGCATACGAAGCTTGGTGTAGGTGCAATCCAGTCTATCATGTAGCTATTTCTTCATGGTCCAGTTTCTCAGATCCATATAAACAGGATACTCTCTACACAGGCTCTAAGAATTTCAGCTTGGTGGAATTGGAGATACCAGATTGCCATAAGTGTGTAGTTATTGCAGGCATTCCAAGCTTGTCTTTTGCGTGACATGAAGTCTTTCGTGTTGTCGGCAACATAGGACACTAGGTACTTGCAGTCCTTGCCCTCTTTGAGTTGGCTACATCTGCTGTGCAGGATAGGTTGATGGTCGTCTTCCTCATTGACATATATATTCAGTCTCTTGGCATTTAGATGGAGGCCCCCCGACTGGGTCGCAAAGCATCAAAGTGATGTTAGTTAGATCTTGTGCACCACATATCAGATCAACTTTTAGAGCAGATCATTGCGTTAGTCAAGGTCTGTGAGACGCCGACCCCAGTGACGTCTGGAAACGCTGGGTTTGATGGTGAGGTCCATTACGTTCATGCGTGTCAGGACTTGTCTTCTGAGGAGTAGTCAACACGGGACCTACAACCAAAGAGAATAGGGAGCAAGAGTCTCTCCTTGGAGGATTCCAGGAGTGTTAGGAACTCCTTTGTGGGCACCATCAATGGTCTGCACAAAGCTATATGGTTATCATACATGTGGCAATTGCCTTGGACAGTCTCATTGGGACACCGTAGTTGGCTAGAGGATATGCAGCATAAATCCCAGTTAACACTGTCCAAAAGCCTGGAAAAATCGACGACCACAATTGAAAAAAAATTTGAAGCTTTTCTCTGGAAATTCTCAATCTTCTATGATCCTTCTGAGCAAGTATATATGAGGTAGTGTTGATCTGCCTTTGGAAAACCGTTCTGGTGCCGTTGAGAATGAGGATCTATGTGAGGAGGGATTATGTTGAGCAGCTGGAGTTGTAGATCTTAGAGGCAGTGGTGACAGTGTAATTCCTCTGTAGTTTTGGGGGTGTTGGCCCGGTGCCTTTCTTGGTAGAGGAGGAATGATGTTGAAAAGGCAGCTGGTTTGTTCCATGTAGGTGTTATTACAAAATTCACAGTGATCCATGGGAAATAGTGGATTGGAATTCTTCCACCGACTACTGAAGGAATGTTTCGGGACCAGGTGTCTGGGCGGTTCTTCTTATTCAGGCAGCTCTGAAGCTCCTCCATAGTTAAAGGTCCAGTCTGGATGGGAAGGGGTTGCTATCTGTGATTGAATGAAAGGTTCATTTTCATCAAGGTTAGTTTATTCTGAACGGGCTGGCCAGAGAGAAACTAAAGTCTGGATGAAAACATGCCGTGCTCCAAGGCGCTCTTCAGTGTTTCACTTGATATTATAGGTGGGGTACTTCTATAGGTCAGCGCCCTCAAAGGCCTCCCAGGCAGCAGCAAGGTTGTTTTCAAGAGGTAGGGCGTCAAGTGCTTCAGCCTTGGACTTACATGCTCCTCAAGCCCAAATTGTAAGCGTCATCAAGTTCAGCCATCTAGCGGCATTAAGGTTCTGTGTGGAGCTTCTGGTGGATTTAATACGGGCTTCCTGGCTGCAGACTTCAGTTTTCTCTGGCTTTGCTAACTTTGTCGTTGAGGCAAAGGCAGTAGTCTTCTTCTTCTTCTAGGTAGGCATCTCCAATCCATTTCTTTGTGGCTGAAGGTGAGGACATTATATACTGCGCTTGAGTTCTTGTCTTCAAGCGCATCAACAAGGTGTTGAACCTGTTAGGTACCGCTAACAGTTATACTGCTCACCCAAAACACACTACTCACCAAAAACATAATCTGGAATTCATGGGAATTTGATATTTAGGCCTGACATACTTATGTCGGTCATTGGGCCTGTTTATCTTTAATAGAAACTAAGTTTATTGTTTCAGATATGTCAGAGAAATGGCCTCGAATTTTGACAAATTAAATGGTCATGGTCACATTGGACACCTGTTGGTAGCCAATATTTTGGGTTTTCGTGCATAAGGCCATAAGCGCAGTTAGGAAGCAAAAAAAAAAGGTTTTACAAGGAAGGAGTTAACTGAGGAGAGGTGTTGGTATTAATTATCAAACGAATCTGAGTTTCATACGTCACTGGTTTTCCCCAAGGAACATATAAAAGGCAAAATCCTTTATACCTCATACGTATACAGCACCTCGGATGACGATTTTGGTGAAAAAATGTGACATACCTATACTCTATATGTAGTCACCAAAACCATATATTGGAATGTCATTGGGAATTTGATATTAGGCCTTGTTATGGACGTCGTAGACGTCTAAGGTCCGAAATAACCTTTCAAAACCACCAAACAAATGAGCCTTTGCACAAGTGATCGTGGATTTATATAACAGATTTAATGATTTTTAATTGGAAAGTTCAAGAAGTTGTATGTCAAAAACAACATTATATATATCAAAGCACACGACAAGTAGTACGATATACTTATTGTTCCTCAAGAATGTCCACTATGTCCACAAGAAGCGTTGAAGTTTACACGATGATTTGTCCTCACAGAGAAGAATTCAAAAATGACGCATGCAAAGTCACACAAAAACTCCTCAGGTAAATATTCCATGGAATCTTCTCAGTCCTGAAGTTAAACTTTTGTCCAGCAGTCACGACGACACGGTTACATAAGTCCCTACGACGACACTAATATTCCACAGTAATCAGTCCAGATAATCCACACGAGTTTTTATGTCCACAATTGCGAATCCTATTTTGACTCCCAGCACTTCGCTTCAAAGACGCATTTAGATTATTACAGCCTCTGCCAAATGAATTGAAAATATAATAAATCTGGCACTGTGTGGAGCAAAATCTACCATTATTGTAGATTATAAACTATCTATAACCCTATTGAAGTAAGCTGTTACAACTGCTGACCCATCTTATGGCCAAGTTATCCTTATATTATACACAATCTTTCATAAAGTTCCAAGTATTAAAATAGAAATTACAACAGCATTGCCCATGAATAAACATACCTTGCACCGCGATCCAATGAATTTACCTAAATGTACATCACCTGAATCACATCTTCAATCATATAACTTTGTGGGGGAATTCCCTAGATTCTGCAATGATTTGATCCAAGCATTAAACAAGTTGACTAGTTTCTAAATTTACATCTTGGGGCATTCCCCACTACCCGGGTGCAATCTAAACAGGTGCAACTTGCATAAACAACAATATAGGTATTCCCCGTTCTCTCTTTTATAGTAAACAAAGTACTGTTCCATGAGAAATCTTTTCTCAAATAAAATTAAGAATATTTTGATCAAAATTTTGAGGTAATATAACAGCCTGTACATACTTATGGAGGTCCTTGGGCCTTGTATACTTAATAGAAACTATTATTTGTTTCAGATATGTCAAGAGTATAAAATGGCCCACGAAATTTTGACAAAATTAAATGGTCATGGTCACGTGGAAGTAGGAAGTTCTAAGGAGGAGTTACCTGAGGATTATGTGTTGGTATTAATTATCAAGCATGTAGGTTAATATTATCACTGTGTCACATTAAGAATGACATTGCAGTAAACTTGACACTCTTGGGTACTGTATATAAAATATTGGGCTATATTGGAAAAAACCATGTGACAGATGCAACATAAAACATCCTTTAGATATGATCCTACAGTTTGGAGAATGTTCATTGAAACCCTTGACCAAGGGAAAAACACTCAATTTGACACCAAAATAGTGCTTCTTAGGTTATTATAATAAGTAAATATAGGGTTTATTAGAGAGAGTGGCCATGCTTGAAAAATAGCTGTGTATATAAATTTCCCATGAATCAGGACAATGTGGGCCCCAATTATATTGAACCTCTTGACCCAGACAACATACATTCCGAACTAAGTCGTCATAGTGGTGCTCATACCTTTAAAATGGCGGCCATTTTGGAAAATGTTGGTGTTGCCAATTGCCATCACTTTTAGTTTGTAATCACGCATTTTCATGAAACTAACAAACCAATGATTCAATTTTAGCTATGATGCAAATGTTATTATTCCGGCCCTGGTGGGTAGAAACTAGGGCCACCTCAACTGATGCTGCAGCACTAATGGTAAAGAATTATTTTTATGGTAACGAATGCATTTTTCCTAGTTTACCACAAATTCAGCGAAACCTGATGGTAGGTTATTTACTAAAAACTGCTCTTCGATACATGTACAAACAAGGTTTAAATTGGGCGGAAAATGGTATGGGTGCCGAATTGGTTTTAGGATGAGTCAATGAAACAAAAACAACTTTTGGGGACTTTTTAGTAAGTTCTATAAGTGCGCACTCATTTGTCAGACCAAATATTTTTTCGTAGTATGGGGCCGGGGAACTGAAATTTTTCAAAAAACAATGACATTTCGGGCCCAATACGTACAAAATTCCATTTTTGGGAGCAATTTATGACCATTTCAATCATTTGTTATGTGGTGTATTATTATTAAAATATGAGGTGGACAACGCAAAATGCATGTTGTGAGCAATTGTGACAATTTAAAGTAAATTTACAAAAATGTTGGTTTAGCCTAGATAGTTATGTGACCAATTTTGGTAACATGCCCAATAATGAACATTCAAATTAAGCATGTTATGACAATCTAACTCATCTTTTATGAGTCTAATCTTGTTTGAGGTATGGTTTTGATTACAAAGATTTGATTTTAACTTAGGTATCATAGGCCCAAATAGCCCCCCCCCCACTCCATATCAAGTTGAAATACGGACACGCTTAAGTGGGTACCGAATGGCTATTGAGGCCGAAATGGGTTTAGGCTTGAGTCAACGAAAACAACTTTTGGGGACTTTTTATAGGGTCTATCAGGCAGTGCGCCATCATTTATCAGACCAAATATTTTTGTTACGTATTGGCCGGAGAACCTGAAAATTTTACCAAAAAATTGACACTTAGCCCCCAAATACTGTACATCAATTGAGCAAAACTTATGATCAAATTTCACTAATTTTTATGTTTGTATTTTTGGGTCAACCTTGCCCAATACGTACAAATTCGATATGTAAGCATTTAATGACATTTTCTAAACTCATTTTATGTTTATGGTCTAATCTGTTTGAGGTATGGTTTTTGATTTACAAAGAATATTGATTTAACTTAGGTATCATCGGCCCAAATAGCCCCACCCCCTCCCCATATCATAATTCGGAACAGGCTGTAATTGGGTCAAAATGTTATGGGGCCGAATTGGTTTAGCGCTGGAGTACAATGAAAACGACTTTTGTGGACTTTTTTAAAGGTGTATCAGGCAGTGCGCCCTCATTTGTCAGACCAAAAAGATTTTTTCGTACGTATTGGGCCGGGGAAGAAAAAACCGGTAAATTTGCCCAAAAATGAACACTTGGGCCCAATACGTACAAATTCCATTTTTGAGCAATAATTTATGACCATTTCATCATGTTATGTTTGTAATTATAATAAAATATGATGTGGGCCACGCAAAAATGCATGTTTTGAGCTAATTTAAATTAACGGATTTTTTAAATGTTGGGTTTAGCCGATACTTAAGTATGGGGCAATTTTGTCCACCTCTGCCCAATACGTTAACAAATTCAAATTTCAAGCATTTTTGTGGCTATCTACCTCATCTTTTATGGTCTAAATCTTGTTGAGGGGGTATTGTGTTTTTGATCTTACAAATTAATAAGATTTGATGTTGTAACTTAGGATAGATAGCCCAAATAGCCCCCCCCCTCCCCCATATCACAAGTTGAAATCACACGGACAAGCTTTAATTGGGCGACAAAATGGTTAGGGGCCGTCCCGAATTGGTCTTAGGCTGAGTCAATGAAAACAATTTGGGAGACTTTTTTTAAAGTTTTGTAAGTGCGCCCCATTTGTCAAACAAAAGTATTTTGTCGTATCTTAGGCGGGGGAACTGAAATTTTGCCAGAAATTGGAACTGGCCCAATAGACATAATTCCATTTTTTGAACAATTTATGACCATTTCATCATTTTTTGTTTGTTTGTATTATTATATAATATGTGGGCAACGTAAAACTGCATTTTGAGCAATTTAATTAATTTTACAAAATTGTTGGGTTTTAAGGCCTATAATTAAAGGTGCTGTTCCGATTTATGTTCTAGGTGTATTTCTACTTGATATGAGAGGTCTGACAACTTAAACAAAGCACCATCAAAGTACCGTGGGAAAACAAAAACTGCGGTTTTGATGGTAGTAAGCAACAATGCATGATGCAAAGCTCTATTCAATCAAAAGTGTGCTAGTATGATGGTTAACCATTAAAAACGGCGGTTTTTGTTTAAATTTGGGAAATGAAAGGATTTGAGGGGCTCAAATTTCAGGACGACAATGAGAAAAATACGGTTTTTTCATCTGATATCAAAATCGATACACTTCGGGTAAATCAGGGGGGGGTCCCACGAAGTATTATGGACTAAGTAATAGGGACAAGGTGTGTTGGGGCCGAAATGGTTATGTGGTTGTAAGCTGAATCAATAGAGGGGAGTTTGCAGAGGGAAGGAGGGAGTTGAGAACTTTATTTTCAAGATATGTGATGCGCCTTCATTTGTAAGGACCGAAATATATTTTTGTACGTATTGGGCTAGAGAATATTAAATTTTGGCCAAAAAAGAGACTTGCAGCCCATTACGAACAAATTTGTACGTAATGGGTTTCGTCCGTACTGGGTCACAACATCTATACAGAGGTTTGTTAGCGCAGAAATGGCTAGTATAGAAAAGGACACGTCTGTTGTATGGTGAATAAATCTTAAAGATGTGGGCATCAATTTATGGGTTGTGCATTTAGACTTATTGGGTAGAGCTTTGTGTGTGCTTCTTGGATGCTGGTGGACCTAATTCCAATTTCCACTTTGACCAGCTCGCATGCCGAGCCAACTACCACTCAATGTTTTAGGTACAATGAGGTTATACCAACTAAGAAATTACCCCAGCACAATTACTCACGGGTAGGATTTGATGAATAGCCAAAGTTCAAGCAGTGATGAAATATTGCATCCTTTCTTATGCAGTAGAGTAATTAATTTGGTGAAGTGTGAGTGTGCCAAGCTTTGATTGTGCCAATAATTTGTGCCAATATGGAAAGAATGGACTATTCTGTTACAGAACGTTGGGGCTGCTTCATTCGGAGTTTGATGACTTGCAAGAGCAGGAAAGAATGAACTGATTCCAATGCCCCCACAGCTTTAAAAATGACCATAAACCACATCATTTTAACTGGCATTTGGGATTCACTATGTGCATGCAATTAGTAACTTGTACAAAAATTCATTTTAACTGCGATGAGTCCCAGTGCCATTTAAAGATTGTTTTTATGGTCATTTTAACAGTGCGTCAAAAAGTTGAAGCTGATGAGAGTGATAAAAAATTGAAAACTGTTGGTAATCATAAATTACCAAAGGGAAGTGGACTCATACCAAGTAAACAACTCCCGCGTTGTTTGCACTTTAAAAGAAGTGTAATTATCATGCTCGCATATTTTTTTACGGTCACATCTACCTCATCTCATCTGCTAGATATAGGACTCAGCAAATGGATTAAGGGTTGTTCTTGCTAAATCAACATTTCGTCGATCTCATACCAAATAAAACAATTCCACAGTGCATTTTAAAGACTCATACAAAGAGACTTACGCACATCAGATAAATACAACATCATGACTACCCTACAGGCAGTTTTAAATCAACTCATACAAAATAGACCATAGACTACAGTTCGACAGTGGTGTAATCATGGTTGTTCTATGTACATTGGACGTTGATTTTGCTATCTTATTTAACAATTTAATAGGGTGTTGTTTAATATTGTTTCAGTAGTAATTCATCTCCAATTGGCCCATTCCACTACAATGTACGATTATGAACATAGGATATTAGTAGTGAATTTTTATCTTTCTGGGTCAGTGACATCACTAGATTCAGTGCCCACAAACAGTAAATTCGTGAGCGTTGATTGGAACATGGCATAAGTTGTGGTAGGAGATATAGTATCTGGACTCATAGTGCATACTCCACCTACAACGGTAGGAAGAACATAGGCCTCCTCAGTGGATCTTAGGGCCACATTAGTTCTCACGCTTTATTCCATTGGTGTCTGTGGACCCGGACTTTTAACAACGATTGTAAAAGGAGATATAGATCGGCGCTCAATAGGAAGGACAAAGAAGAATGTGTATGTGTGAAGAGTCAACTGAATCAAGTGCCCCTTTCCTACCTGCGGGGACTATGAAAAACTCTACACCGGACACTTAGAGTGTACGAATAAAATACTTGCCTGACCGTGTTGTTTGGTATCACTGACTCGTGGCGAGCACAAATGCACCATAGCATTCAGGTTTAGCATAAATGCCCTATATAACTTATATTGAAATAAAAGTTATACAAAAAATGACTTTTATTAGTGTGAAAATGGCAGCCATTTTGAAATACAAATTTCTTTACTAATGGCTGGAAGAATTACTTTGTACTTTCAACAAATGAACAAAAATCTTTATATACAACTTGACAAGTTAAATGGAGACTGTGCCACTAAAATTTGTATGAAACTGTACCACTGAAATTACTGCTTGATGAAATATTACAAAAACATGGTACATTGGCAAGCCATTTTGAAAAAACAAAAGATGGATTGGAAGATATTACCTATTTTAATAGCAAACAACTAAAACATTACACCTGACTAGTTATTTAAATGGAGACTGTTGGAACTAAAATTGATGAAATCCACTCACTGAAATTACTGTGAATGAAAAGGCTGATAGTATTAATATTAATTTTAAATCTAGCTTTATCCTTCCCAGACGACGGCACAAAAACTAGATCCTAGCAAATTCAACCCAATCTAGTTATGATTTGAAAAGATACCAAAATGGCGGCATTTTGAAAATCCAAGATGGCCGCCATCTGCCACACCTGGGAATTCTCCATCCAACTTTGTCTTGTTCTCTGGGACCTACTGAAGGTTGTCTAAATAGGTGTTATGCTTATAATTGAAATCCCACGGGACTTCAAATCAAACACAGTCCCCGTAACTAAGTGGTATTGATTTTATCAATTCGTGGACAAGTGGTCGTAATGATGGATATGGCGTAGCCATAGGGGTCAAAGGTCTGGTCAGCGCCAGTATTGAAAAGGACCGATGTCCAAAGGGGTCCAGGGAGGGCCCAGTGATCTCTGATTTTTTTTAGGATGTATTTTTTTATTTGTTTTGTATATACATTAGATGCTTCGTTGTTGGTGATTGCAACGTTGTAAAAGTGCATCCTAAATAAAATAAAATAAGTTTGATTTTATGTCAGTTGAGTGAACATACATGTGCCCTGAATCCGAAGACAGAGCCGAGACTGTGGGACCGTATTTAGCATGTTTTTGTATTGTTCTAGAATTGTATTGATTTTAGTGTGAAGGGTATTCAAGAGGTTGCTGCCAGTAAGAATGTTTTATAACCAAACGTACACCCTCCTAATCTCACTTGGTCCGATGCGCTCCTCGCTGTAGAATCCTTGCGAATCGTTACAAAAAACTTGTGCAATTTCAATGTCACAGATGTTTTCCTTTATCCCAATTTTTAATCAGATTGGTTCAGAATTTGGTATGTCCAGAACAAAACTTACATGTACAGTTCTATGTTTACAATTAATGATTATATATATAAGATACTTATATTCAAGTCCTCTTATGTCCAGAGTAAAAAGAAGCGTTGAATTTCACCGACGACATTGTCCTCACAGCCGAAGACTCCAAAATGACAGCGTACAAGATCGCATAAACCCATGGTATATTCCATGATGAATCTTCTCAGCTAACTTTTGTTATAGCAGTTCCAGCGACGGGGTTTTTCGTCGACGACATTACATTCTGCAATACAATCCAGGTATTCGATCACCATCAGTATTGCCGCTAATGTCCTCGTATAGGACCAATACTGGAAACACCTTTTTGATTCCCAAAAAACCGAAGCGTCTTTTGGCTTAAAAGGACGAAAGAGCAGGACCGGCAGCTATCAAGCTACAGGTGACATCAAATATATTATAAATCCTGGCATATGTACTACACCGATCTACCACTATTGGAGATAAAAAACTAGCTAGCATACAAAATATACTACCTAGAATACGGAGCCCGGAGTCTTTTCAGTGAGAAGTATAATCTATTCGCAGCTAGATTCCCCTCTCTACACAATAATGATTACAGCATCATCATGCATAAACATAATCTGCACTGACAATTGGATTTTAAACAAAATTACATCATCTGCATGCATCACATCACAATTATACACTTCTGGGGAATAGCCCCAAATTATTGCCATTGTTTGATCTCAATGACATAAAAACACGGTGACTCGGTTTCTAAATTTATCATTCTGGGAAAATTCCCATTTCACCTCTCTAGTTATAAGCAAACATGTGGATATCTCAACATAGCACTAGGGGATTCCCCTTTTTCTCGCACAAATCAATATATATATAAATAACAACTGGTCGGATCTCAATATAGCACAAAGGGATTTCCATAATAAACAAAGTGCTGTTTCCATGAGAAAACCCGTTTTGAATAAAAGTGACGAATAAAATTAATATTTTTAATCACAATATGGAGGCTAATATAACAAAATCTTCCCCCTGAAAAAGGGCAATTTGAATGATAATGAAATTTTCCAAAAATTTGGCTTTTGGCTTTATACCTTTAACCATTTTGTGGTTTGAACTTATTACAGTGTACACAGTGTAAATTTAACACCTTTTTATAATGTCTGGCATTGCTGCTTCAGTCTACATTACCAGTTGTAAAACTAAATTTCGGATAAATATTTATGCCAGCTCTGGACAAGGCATCTGCCACGATATTATTTCTTTTCCTTTATACAAAGTTATGTCCTTATGTCCAGATTGTATTCGTGTAGAGTTAAACTCCACCGGACAAGTCTCTGATGATTCTATTTTTCATCTGTGGATGTTGAAAGTCAAACGGGGATTATGGTTCCGTTGGTAACACTAGAACGGGTGGCAACTAGTGTTTGTACTCAAGTAACACATAATTTGGCAAGGACAGTAGACAACTGCAAGAAATATTCTCAATTGTAGAGTAGTTTTCTGATGTTTGTCAAACTTTTCTTAGAGAAATAACATACAGGATGGATCTACATCATTTTTCATCTGCTGTATGAGAACTCCACCCACAGCTTACATCATGGCTTCAACTGCCAAACTTGAAATGTTTCTGAAAGTCTGGCGCAACCAAAACTGGCGCATTAATCAACATTGAATGGTTTTTCTCAAATGCTTTTGGCATCCTTGACCACCCAAATTTGCATTTTTCTCAGACGGTTGGTCACGGAACACCAATTTATGAGAAATTTGGACAGTACTTTTTCTGTAATAGCCGACCATACCTAAGAATCTCATGAGAGTTTTTTGCATATTGTGTGTGGGAAAATTTATCAATTGCTTCAACTTTGCAGTGATTGCATAATTTGCCCTTGTCATACAACATGCCCAATGATGTAACATTTGCATGGGCACAATTCACTTTCACACAAATTCACAGTCAAACCCGCTTTCAGAGAGAATTTCAAATAATTGATGGAGCTGTCTATGTGTTCTTCCATGTTCGCTGTACACAAGGAGATTCATTTCCACATAGGCTTCACAATTTCTATGTCTGCAACTACTCGGTTCACTAATCTGGAATGCTGCAGCAGAATTTTTGAGACCAAAACATTATTTTGTAGTGTTATATGCCATCTGGAGTACAAAGGCCTGAAAATTCTTTGCACGGTCGTGAGGGGAAACTCTACAATACCCCTTCAACAAAGCAAATTTGCTTAACAAATTGGCATTTCCAAAATCTATCTTATGCCAATTATCAATCGTGGGATCGGATATGAATCAGTTTTGGAACAGAGGTTGACTTTCCGAAAATCTGACAAAACGAAATGAACGATCAGGTTTGGGAACCAGAATATGTGGTGAGCTCATTCTCTATTGCTCCTGCTCATTACTCCAGTGTCTAACTGTCATTCACCACCTCATTTCTGCATATGTTTTGCAGCTTGATTGGATTCACGCTATAAGGATGTTGCTTTACGGCTCCAATCACCTACTCCATGTCATTGTATTGACATTTGTGGTCTCACTGGGTACATCAGAATATATTTTTGGGTGAAATTAATGCTTTATTTCACCGTGTGACTTTCTGGAAATGACTAGTTACTTGTCTAATTGGCAAGTAAGGTCAGAATGTTGCATTTTGACACATAATCGATTTTCTTTGTTTACAGGCTTGTCTTGTTCAGATACTGACTCTGTGATGTCATCATTTGCACTCTTACCACTAACACTGGCTGACACGACACAAAACAACACACGCAAGGTTTTTACTTACGGTATCATCTCTTTCATTATACTCTTTGAGCAATATTTATGTGACGTAATTGTCGACTTCTTCGTCTACCTGCGTTTTTGATTCACATTGTCAAGATCTTCCACTTTGTTCCAATCTCATATGGTCCTGACTACTTGGCTTGCAAAGTATCCCTTGTATTGGAAATAGTGCCAACTTTGTCACCTGATTGAATACACTCTTTTGGCACCTTTGTATACCATGTTTTTCATTTTTGCCTGGCTCTGTTTGAGATTTTCTTGGGCAATTATTGGCTCTTTGAGCCTGTGGCTTGAATTGAGTACACATAGTCTAGGCAAATTACATCACAGGATTTCACACAACCACTTTTCTTTAAGTCGCTTTCATGGTCCCCTTACTTTGTGAACCAAACACCAATGGACGGATCTAAAAGAACTCTTGTACAGCCTCTCTAGTAGCAAATAACAGGAGATGACTCCCTCCTCCCAATCCCTCTCAATTCAAACAATAGGTTTTTGATTCACTGTTTTTATGTGTGGTGGTACCTTTAAGCCTGGCCCCCTGCAATTCTGGTGGTATGCTGAAGAACTGTACTGGGAATTCCCAACTGGTCGATGACTTGGAACAAACCTGACATGAAATTTGATCCTTGATCAGACTTAATTGACATTTGGAGGCCTACTAGGGTTAAACAGGTTGTTAGAGATTTCACAATATTTTGTGCCCTAATATTCTCAAGCTTCAGGCATCTTTTGGAATCACACATGGATGGTCAAGTAATACGATTTCCGACTTGATCTTTGGAAGTATCCGACGCAAATGTTATGAAACCCCTACAATGGCCCATCAAATGCTGGTATTGGTGGCAGGGAGCATAGTAGAATTTTTCTGCCTGATGGGCTTGCCCACCAATTGACCCTTGTGACGAGTCTTACAATACTCCAGACACCTCTTTTTCTGAGTGGTAACCACCAAAAAGACTCCTAATTCTGTCATATGTTTTTTTCTCACACCTAGTGTCCTGCCATGGGACTATCATCATGGCTAATGCCTATCACTTCCCTATGGTATAAATTTTGGCCCTAACTTTGATGCACAACCTGCATTCCGTCTTCATCTTCACGTGCATCAGGTGCCGCCCTTTTCCTCATGAGGACACCATTTTGTTGTAGAAACATTTGCTCGGCTTCCTGTTGCTTCATGCCCTCTCACTTATCGTTAAGTGCTGGTCATTTGTTGTTTTACTACCAGCTTGCCATGGCTTAAAGGTATCTACCTATCAACATTCCCAATCTATCATGCTTCATCGGCTGTATGTTCATTGTTACCAGCTTGTCACTTGTTTGTGCTTCAGGTGCTGGAATATCACTACTGGGGAAATTTATTCTCCCCTGAAGAGGGAAGATGCCCTCCACATTCCTCTAACTTTGAGAGAAAGTAGCCTCTAAATTGGGGACCAAGTATTCCTCGTCGCTTTTCCGTGTGTGAGTATTTTGACTCTTCCCCTGCTCACTGTTTTCCTGTTATAAATGCGTTTTGTGCGTCATTGTTACGGCAACATGCTGTGAAAAATTTCTGTTTCCTGATCAAAATTTATCCATTGTACAGGGGCGGGTACCAGGGGAAGGAACTAGGGGATCTGGAGGTACCTCCCACTGACATAGCATGTCCTAAACAACATGGATACCCCTTTACCTGGGAGTTCTTGTCTAACACCAATTGTTACAGTTCCAGGAAAACAAGTGTGATTTCAAAATTATTTTGTGCAGAGCGGCACTAATACAATCCTCCCTATTCCCTGAATCAATGCACTAGTTTCTGTGGAACTCTCAATATCAAGTGGAAGTGCATCTTCAAATAGGATAGAATGTGCCAAACACGTATCCCGCATGATTCGTATGGGCTTGGATCTAACACTATCACAGGAAAGTGACACAAAGCCCTCCAAAACAAACGGCTTATTCTTCTTAAAGGCATCCTTACTTTTTTGGACGTTGTGAAACGAATCCGATGAACGGGTTCGGTCTGGACTGGTAAACATTTTCGGCGATCTCAAGGTCCACGACCCATCTGATGTGAAATAATTTTTCTTCCTATATATGAATGTGGACCTCTAAGACAGATCGCTATCGTTTTATTTTTAATTATTTTGTGTATATATATATGAATACTCTGGACCGAATAAGGTCGTAACAGGCCCAATCTTGATCTGGTTACAGTCGCGGTGTCGAATGAACGGATTCGTGACGTAACGAGCAAGATTAAACAATGAAACGGCCATATTGGATTTCGACGCTCCTTCAGTGTGGACGAGGAGTTGATTTCATAGCCGAAATTGGCCGTTTTTTTCGAAAAACAAAAATAAAATTTGATTGAGAAACGAAAACCGGCGATTGGAGAATGGAATTCAGCACAAAACGTGGCGGATGGACACCCCAACCAATATCGTCAGTCCGTTTATGCGACCTAAGGCACCACAGACTCCATCACAGTGACATGGTACGTGGATCTACCCATATTATCGTTTACAGTGAGATGAGCCACTGGAGAGGCATGCAGTTGTCATGACTGTGTTGATCGTTATGCGTAACGTATGACACATGGTGTTACTTATATTTGGAGGCATGTTCATGAGGTAAATTTAGCGAAACCATACAAAATACATCAGGGATGATTGGCATCGCTTGATCAGCATGTGATCAGCGCGTACTTCCAACCAGTCAGCTGATTGGATTGGTTGTAATTTGTAAAGCTTTATTTTTCATCATTCAGGTACTACTACAGGGGGGATTTAAAAATTACTTGGACATAGTAGAGGAGCCGGGGTACGATTTGTATGCTCTTAATTTAGGAGAGGATAGATCAACTGTTTTAGACTAATTTGGAACCCCAGGAACAACTTGGATGTGTGCCAAAATTTATATCGGGGCGAAAGGCCTGATATTTGCCACATTCAAAATGGCCCACCAGAAGAAATCAATTAAAGGGTACTAACAGGCTAATTTTTAATTTAAGTATGTTTAAAGATGTCTTTGCGGTCTGATAGAAATAATATCTACTGCAATATTGAATGCAGTTCTTAACAGAATGAACTAATAAATGTTGCCCATGCGGTCGCATGTTCCGCATTGTGACGTGCTCGGCATTGTGACGTGTAGGATTTGAAGTCAATAGATAACAATCAGGTTGTTCTAAAGAATGTCTAGGGTACTCCTTGTCAGAAAATCGGATTATATAATGTGTCCAGTAGAAAAAGCAGTCGTAAAGATCGATTTAAAAACTGGGGCGGATTCGTTTGACGAATATAGCTGAAAAGGTTTGGTATGGCATTCACTAATCTTTCACTGGCAACTTATTTCAAGACACATGTACTATATACATCATGATTTCAAGTTTTTCTCGTGGGCCGATCAAAATGGCTGCAATCATACGAAGATATTATTAACGTTTTACTTTGATATCCATAATAATAAGTGTATTTTTCTCACTGAAGACATTCATTTGAAACCAAAATTATTGATAATATGGTTGAAGCGCAAATTCATTAGCCTGGCATTGATTTTAAATAGCCTATTAGGATTCTTAGGTCACTTGAATATAAATACAATGCTTTGTTTTTAATTACAAACTGGTAGGTTCCAGATAAAAGCAGCACACAGATAATTTAAAAATTGGTATTAATGTTGTTTACGTATTTTACATCCAAGATGATGGCGGCCCCCCCAAACATTGAAAATCTACAAAAAAGCGCAAATGTGATTCGTATTTCGCCCATCCATAAAATAAATCAGCAAGTCACGTGAGGTAAGTGGAAGTCCCAATGATCATATAAAGTTATATCTGGACATTGGATATTTGTAATATTGCTTCTTCAAATTCAAAAATGGGCGACCCAATATGGCTACTGAAAAGTGAACAATGCCATAGAAATTTCAATTATATGGTAATATACAATGCTACCGCCTAGAATTGCGTATAATAATTAATACTGCCATTTTTTAACATTGGATTATCCTCTTACTACATACATTACGTTGTATTAGCCGAGCTCTCCAATAATAACATAATAATTCAACCAAAGAGTATGTCAAATGTTTTATGCTAATATGAACCCAAGAACAAACTTATATATGTGCCACGTATTCTATCATTGGAGCTCATGGCAAAAAGCCTGATTTTCCAAAGCGTGTTCATAACGTAAATGAGTCCAGGTATATAGGTTAGTGTTCATAACATAACTTACTCGAATTCATCCGATATGTGACCCCGTACCATTCTTGCGGAGGTGAAAAAAAATCAATGAACTGAAGTGCAAGGGACTTCTGTTTAATCATGTTATTGTGACACTGTTTAAAGCCTTGAAAATACACTATAGTGCGTTTCTGTACATGAATGAAATTGTATTGTTAGTGGCAGGTGAATGAGTTAAATGACTCCGAATTGTCTCCAGATAAAATCGAGTGTGTGGCACGCTGCATTGGACAATTCTTTCATTTTTGCCTCTTCGGACTTAATGGAATAGTGCCAAAGACTCCCAGGGTTGCTTGAACGCTGTGGTCAATGCAGAATCGAGTATGCCAGGAGTTGTATTTCAGGCTAATCTACCCCTGCAATGACATACATTATTGCGAGCACATTTGACAGGCAACAACACTGCGATCCTCGATGCATGTAGTGATATACCAAGGTAGAGAAGATTTTGCCTTGGTAGTTGGTTAGTTAGTTTTAAATACTCCAAACTGAACAAAAAGGAGGTCAAATATCAAGTAAAGAGCTGGAAGAAGAAAGCTGCTCGAAAAAGGAAGTTAAAGAGATTGGAAGATGCACATCTAGGAACACAGCCAGTAACCTACAAAGTGCGTCCGTTAGATAGGGAGTGAAAGAGCTCAACTTCCAGCAGCTGCTAAAGACAAACATGGCTCCTTCAAAAACTGCCAGGATAAAGTAATGAAGTGCTGGGAAGAACACTTCAGGCAAAACATGCTAACACTTGAATATCCCCAGAGATGAAGAAGAGGACTCACTCCATCCAAACACAGGCAATTCTAACTCACCAGGCATGCCTTTCTCAATAAGAGGAAGTAGAAGTGGCCATTAAGAAACTGAAAATAACCAAAGCATGTGATGGGATACATCTTGTTGAAAACACTGAAAGCAGGTTGGCCCAGCTAAGAGACAGCTACTGTTGAACATAATCAACATTGCCTGGGTAGAAGGGGGAAATTCCAGAAAACTGGAGCAAGGGCCTGATAACTCCAGTATACAAGAAAGGTGATGACAACTAGATCCCGCCACCAACTATTAGAGCAATTACGTTACTGTCCATCCCAGGGAGTATGCTGTAGAATTATCCTGAACCGGATCCAGGGCACCATAGATGACTACCTTTGAGAGGAAGCAATTTGATTTAGAAGTCAGAGTACTACTGATGCTGATTTATGTCTTCGCCACGTGGCTAGAGAAGGACCAAAGACAAAGAAAGGACGCATTCCTATACAATGGAATTTGTAGATTTTAAAGCAGCAGTGATACCATTGGAGAGAGGCACTCTGGATATGCTTAAGATCCATGGAGTAGACCGCAAGCTGGTAGACCTAATTGAAAAGATGTAGGAGCAAAAACACATATGCTCAGTAGTGGTGAATGGACAACTCACTGACTGGTTCGAAGTCGTAGTTCGTGTGAGACAGGGATGCCATCTATCTCAAATGCCACTCTTCAACTCTTATTAGAATTTGTAAGGAGAGGAGTTCAAAACCTAGGATCCGGAATCCAAATGGGAGAGATGAAAAATCAACATCATGTTTTTGCCGATTGATGACCAACCCTGCTGGAAATGGTCTTTGAAAAGGTTTTTTTTTTTTTGTTAAAAGCTATCCACAGAAGGAAATGGAAAAAGGCTGCGCCAAAAATGGGGAAATGAGATCAAACCCATCTAAAGGCAAGTTCATGTCCGATGACCCAAGAGGACATCACCCGTAACCAGGGAACCACATGACACAGTAAATGATTTTGTCTTCTTTGGAAGTAATGTGCCTTCGGGTAAGGGAGGACATTCAAGAGGCGTAACAGGCTGGCAGCATGGTGCATTAGGTTAGACTCGGAATACCATTTGGAGCAATCATGACATCACAAGATCGCTCAAAGTCAGAAAAATAATACTATCTTATCTTCCCAATTGCCACTATGGAGCAGAGTCAGGGTATTGCGCAAGGCAGACTGCCAACAACTAGAACTCTTTGAGATGAGATGTCTCCGGTCCCATCCTACGGAGTGAACCTTCTGACAAAAATTGAAATGATTGAAATTAGACAAGGAGTCTGAACATCAACATGCACATCAACGGTGCAGTTCACCAGGAGACGGGTGAAGTGGTTTGGACATGTCGTCAAGATGCCGGAACACAGATTACCTACCAAGCCTATACGCAAGACTTCACCAAGCATAGGACAGCCAGGTCGCCCACCAGCAGATGGAAGGACCCAGATCCCCAAAGGGACACAGGCGTGGACGTTCCAAAATGCCGAATCTTTTGCAAAGGGCAGACCAGAATGGCGGAGAATTACTCATGAGAGAGCAAAGGGACACCCCGTACTATGCAGTTAAGTCAAGTAAGTCAAGTAAGTCAGTTGGTAGTGAAGCCAATCAACATAGGAATGCAGGAAGAGAAGAAGCAGTTTGCTGATGAAAGATGGCCAAAAGTTTCTACTACTGGAACATTTGGTTTGGTTATATTCACATCAAGAACTACATTTCGTTTTTGAGTGCCCTCTTCCACCCCTTTCTTCATTCTTGATGCTCATATGAATCAAAAAAATGAGGGATCGCACCACACCAGGTGTACCAAGCATGATTGACCATAGATTTCAAGGCAACAGCAAAGTCATGGAATGTCTTGATGGGAAGATGCATGCTTCTTTGGAGGGCCTCCATGGGCCATGAAGGCGATAATGATGCAAGTGGGATGTGTGGGGAGGTTTCTGCCCTCTTATCTATTAGTGCGCCACAACTTCATGAGCTCAGTCCAAGTTGTGATTTTGAAACTTATATTCAAATAACCAATCTCATTAAAATGATTAACCAAGATGAATGCAGAGTGGCTGATCTATGTTGAAAGCCGCTATCCAAACAGGAAACCCATGGACACCCATATACTCAATAAGCATGAGAAGTTTCATTGAGTAGCTCACTACCAAGGCAACAAACCTTGTTACATTCGTACATGCGAAAGACTGGGAGGTCAGCCGGGGTGTGCTCCTCTATTCCTCCGCTTAACCTCAAACAACGAGGAAGATGATGGACAGGATGATGTTTCCATGTGCAAGAAATTTAAGTCTTGTTCAGGACTACATTTCATAACGCTATCATTCAGGGACAGATGTCTTTTGTGTCTATTATACACCATCACAGTTAATTGGAGAGATCGTGGCCTCAAAGAGCTCTGGCTTGTTCGCAACTCAGGAGTGAAAAGAGCGATATTACCACACAACCGAATCTGCATGAGCAACTGGAGTGAGCTTACCAAGTATCTTCTCCCAACACTCCACAATACAAATGGTGGAAAAATTTTGGTCAAGTGCCAATCCATCAAAGGCCTGAGACACTGCCACGACCTCGTTTTGCTGCACAGTATTGAGACTTTGAGAGGCTACTACCTATACCAACAGGAACTGTGGGTCTTAGCCCTATTTAGAGACCCATGCATTATAATTATGAATGCTATAGGGGCGCAGATCTAAGGCCGAAAGTCGATCCGTGAATCAAAAAACCCAAATTGGTTTGGAGTACATATAGGATTTTCTGGCTTAAATTATGGTTCAATATATAAGGTGTCCGGAGAAAAGTTTTTTACAATTTTTGCATCAATGGTTTAGGAGTTATGACCAATAAACAGAAATCATGCATGATTTTTTGTTTACCATCTATGTTCCTTTTTCCGGGTTGTATGAACAATCAATATAAATAACTGTATCGTTATTGTTTTGGTTGCATTTGAAGGCAAGTGAATTACTGTTGTCTATCACACAATTGTTGTGATTAAATGGTGTTTTCAGGTTGTGTATTTTTGACTAAATTGTGCACAATTTTAAATGGTTGGTTATGACAACTGACCAACTTTTGTTTATGATTTTCTCGTCACAAATCATAACCACATGGAAATTTTGGACTGACCCAAAAATACATTTTTCTGAACCCAATCTACGCCGTCACAGCAGTGACAGTATGATATCAACAAAACTACTGAAGTTACGTACAAAATATAGTGCTTATTTATATTTGGTTGAAAAATTCGTTTCAAGATCGCCGGCGAATAGTTTGCCTCCATGGGTTCCTTCATAGCCACTTGTGAGCTCCAAAAAATAACCACCATTGTCATCATAATGAGTACGTGTCAATAGGAAAGCAGCCTTTTATGACTTTGACAACGCAGCAGAGGGCAGTCGGCCCAACAAGTGGGGAAACCAGGTGTGATGTAAATGCTTTGTGGTGGGAGTTAAATGTGCCGACTTAAGAGAAAACATGTCCACAGTTAATTACGCTACAGTTATGTGTTGTCCTATTTATATTTATCAACTAAAGAAGACGTATGTCGTTAAATAAAGAAAAAAAGCTATGATTCACACATTAGTATGTCTCTTCTAGCTCCTAGCTTCTTTTTCTTTCTTGATATTCATCCTCGTTCGATTTAGTGACTTGTGGAAGAGCGATGTGATTGCTTCGCTTGAGATGTTGTTACGATTCAAATTTAAAAAAGAACACATGCAGATATTCCAATATCATTAGGCTCAGATTGTACTTATTGTATCCATGCAAAAGTACAGGTTCGATAATATGAATAAAAGCATTAATACTAAAGAAAGTCCATCACACACTGGAAAAATAAGATATTAACAAACAATACCGCTAGTACAGCAATGTCGAAAAGTTCATTGCCCTTCAAGGATCATCGACAGATTTTGCATATAGGGCGACTTAGAGTTTGTCAAACAGACGTTTCTAGTATTGCTTTTATGTGTTTCTTCACCTGAAACGAGAAAAGCCTAAAACAGCTTTGTGTTTAAAATCAGTGATTTGTAATAAACCAATCCAGAGGGTTTATCCCAGTGGCTTAGGGTGCCACAACTCAAATGCAAGAAAATGACAATCAGACTTGTATCAATTGCCTGTAAATTCTTCATACTAATATATGGCTTTGTATTATGTCAAGGAGCCAATTCAATAGCAAACAACAACAAATATCAAGAAGGCCAGTTACGAAAATCCTTCGTATCGTGGAGGGATGGACGAAAAGGTGGGTTTCGTTTGTAAAAACGTTATCCATGTTATCGGTCTGAAGACAGCCAAAACTTCTGATATTTCAGGTTCCTTTCTAATTATGGCTAGGAAGGAGGGTCAGTCAAGAAAATGAAAGACTAATCATTCTGTTCTTCTGGTTTATTCCTAGACAAAATATTTAATGTACTAAGAAACGTTTGCCAGTACCTTTTTATGATGTACAAGAATCAAGCAAACGCAGATTCTTAGTATTTCAATTTGTAAATACTGTATTAGTGTGACTTCTATATGCACAGTTACGAGAAGTTAAGAAACAACGAAGACATAATATGATAAAAATAAAAGTTTGTTTTCCATTTTGTATGATGAGTTAAAGATACAAAATCTTGATGTGCATTGTAAAAAATCATGTTTAGCAATAATTACACAGTTTTGTTACAGTCTTACTATAATTTAATTCCGGTTTTCAAAACTAAACATATTTATATTATCTCATTGAGGATAGCGTTGTAGAATAAAATAGGATCTAGAAATGTTTACCGTTTGTACTATAAGGAAAAAGATGTTTGCTCAAATTACGAGACAAAAGTTTAGAGTGAGTTATTAGCAAACTGTACAACAGCAATTACCATATGCCTATACTGGTATGTGAGTTTCTAGTTGTACTTTTTAATTTTCAAGCAGGTACAGAAATTCGCCCGTGTCTGTAAGAAGTACGGAATTGACGATGGGACAAGTTCAGTCAAAATTCAATTCGGGTCTTCACCTCAGTAACGATGTTTTGAGTTTTGTGAAATCTCTTGGTGAACGGTGAAAAGCCGCGTTACATTTACTGAATAACAGCAGTTTTGAAGTGAACAATATTAAAATAATCCACGATATCAATTAAAAAACATGTGACTTATGTCACTGTTCTCATGTGAGGACGGCCAGTTCACGAATGAGTGTCCCGTCACTATCTTTCACGGTAAAAACAGTAAAATTAAATACCATTTGCACACTATGATTAAACATTTTAAAAAAGTTTAAAATCGAAAAATGTCATTTGCCGGTAGGGGTTTAGGCATTTGACGCCCAATGTTTAGAGATTGACATGTTTAATACATAAACATTCCTACTTCGAACCCACGTTTATAAACAATGATTTTTACAGTGAACTTTAACGCAACAACTAAAGTTACTGGATTTTTCCATTTTCTGAAGGGTCAATACATATATATTTAGCTTGGCATCAGGAGTCAGATGGGATAGGCACGAAGAATATCAGTATTAACAAAACATCTCGAAATTGCACTTCATTTCCGTAGGTGTTTCGGGCATTCGACCCCAAGTGACATGTTTATTCCTAACTACAAGACGAAAATTACGAAGCTCACAATTTTGGATGTACTAAAGAATAAAGCTTAAGCGTTTAGGGTTTCACACCACAAAATACTGGTCACATTCGTTCAGACAAAATGGCGAGACGAAGGGAAAGAAGAAATAAAAAAAAAAAAAAAAAAAAAGAACAAAAATACAAAATTAAAAAAAAAAAAAAAAAAAAAACAAACCCACAAAAAATTAAACAAACAGAGGAAAAAAAAAAACAATACAAAACTAAAAAATTAAAAAAAAAACACAAAAACAAAAAAAAAAAAAAAAAAAAAAAAAAAAATAAAAAATTTTACTTTTTTTAAAAAAAAAACAAAAAAAAAAAAACAAAACCAAAAACGTAATTTTCTCTCAATGGAAACATCAGAACTTGAAAGCTTAACATTCTGCTTGAAAATCATCATTCTCCTACCCAATCAATCATAACATTTGGGTAGTTCTCCCCAAATTTTCGAGCTACTGGACCGTGAAGATAGCATGCACCGTGGACCCTAGGGGTCAGAGCACTTTTTTAGTAAGTGTTCCCATAAGAATACGGTTAAAATTGGTTTTGGTAGGATTCCAAAAGTAACATATCAATGACAAACATTTTTTGTTTTTTGATATTCCTACAGATTTTATATTAATATGTAGCAGCCATGATTTGCAACCCAGATCTTGCCATTTCCCTCAGTTTTAAGGGTATGCTAGGCCGAGGGTCACCAAAAAAAAAACCTCATTTGCTCAGTGGGGGCTGGACTACTGTTTGTCATGTTATTTACTGGTGTGAATCCTAAGATCGGGATATTTGATGGAAGCTTTACATTGGTCTAACCAAAATATTACTTGAGTTTTTGGGCACCTAATCAAGATATTTGCTATTTTTAAAACTATATTGGGTTCAAAATTATCAATTTGTCTGAATTGTGTCAAAAATTGGACAAATATTGTGAGCTCTCGCTGACTATCTGATTTTAGGTTTTTAGGATTTAGTTGTATAAGGAGCCTCACTGTGAGAGGGGGATTCTATAAATAAATCCCAATCTCATTTTGAGGTGCCTTATATCTCCCCACACTCTCAGGAAAAAAGGTGCGCAAAGAGGTTCTACCCTTTCTATATATAAGGTTCTTCAACGAACCAAAAAGTTCTTAACTGCTGCTATAGCACATTTTATGCTTCTCTTAGGGGACCTTTTTGGGTTCTCCAGATTTTTAAGAACATTTTGAGGGTCCATTCTTAAGGTTTCCACTTATAGAGGGACACAATAAAAAGGTCTAAAGCCGTATTTTTTCTTAGGAGTGCATTCTCCATCATGATGTCCCGTACAACTGAATCCCATTCTCCATTACGAGGTTCCGTACACACCCGTCCCATCTCACTATATAAATTCACTCACACCTATTCCTTTCTGCATCTCAATGACTGAAGACCCGTTACAACTCTAACCCGTTTTGCCGTTTAAAACGGGTCATCTTTAAACCCGTTGTTTTAAGGGGTTAAAAGTTTGACCACTTTGTGGTCAAAAAGTGTATAAATGACCATTGTGTGGTCATATTTTTGGCCCCATGTAGTTTTAGACGGTTGCCTAGTTGGCAAGGTGAAGGTTACTTAAATTTTAATGATACACGATTTTAAAACTACCAATACCAGCATACAGTAGCAACTGCATAAAGTAGATTTTATTAGTACGAGAACTTTCCGAAAATCCCTTTCAGTTGAAATGTTTATCTAAATAGGAAGAGCCTGTTGCTGGGGCTTCACATCACATGTCCCTCATTAATTAATGTCTGTCTTCAATTAGTTATATAGTTTTAAAGGGGAAACACTAAAAAGGAGATAGTGTTAAGAAAGAAAAGCAACGAAAACAAACAAAATATATACTTTACTTTGTAGGATTAGCTTCAGTCAGACATGACCTACGCTGTACAAAATATCGTTATTTACAGTATTTACTGTCAGCAATTCTCCCAACAAATTCCTGTAATATGAGAGTATACTCTGAAAATAAATTCAATCACAAACAACAAAACTTTTTAATATTTTGGTGAATCACTACAAATGGTGATTATTGTAGGGAATACATTACTAAATCCACGATGTTTAAAATGAGATATATCACTAGTTCTCCATTTGTGGAACCCACACTATCCTCACAAATGAGGTCCGCCATCATTTCACTGTAAGAACTTGTGAACGTATACACCATTTGTACTGACTAACAATTATCTTAGCAGAACATCCACTAATGTCAACCAAGTTTTTTACGTTGCGTATTATTACAAATATACGATTTGTTTGAAAATATTTGAAATCAAGTTACAGTTTGTTGACAAAATATAAGGAGAAGAATTTGAATGAAACCTGTATTTTATGGGATTTGAAGTGCTTCCTCCACTTTAACATGTCTTAAATATAGTTCAGATAGGTTGGAAATGTTTACATAAAATTGGTAGTATTTTCCGGTTTTTCCTATACATAGTTATTCTTCTCTTTTGCCAGTATTTTCACTCTAACTTGACGTCTTTGTCATTTTTACAGGTATTTTGCTCTTTTAAAATCGTCGCAAATTATGAAAAATCAGTTTTGACGAGGTGGGATAATCACTGTTACCAACGTGGAAAATTGTCTAATACCAAGTCCCCTTGCCAACTGCAATTTTTACTTTGATAAAAACATTCCTATTTTTTTTTTAATGGCGAAATAGATTATAGCATGTTTTATAGCTCTATGATTGCTAAGCGAAGAAGCTATTTTTTCAAATGATTGCCACATACCCAGTTAACCGAAATCTATAGGGAATTTGTGACATGTTGTTTGAAAATTGAAAATTAATTAAATAAAAAAAATAAATTGCATTTTACAGAAAAATTTTTTTTTTTAAAAATAGTCTCATATTACGCTTCTTGATTAATATTTCTTTTCAATGAACGAATTGCCTTACCAAAAACAAATGATTTCCATTCAACCTGAACAGAGTCGCCAACGGAATAATCCGCGGCGAATACATGTTCTGCCATTGTATACGATCCACAAAAGACGGGTACAGCATGATTAGTTCCAAGGGTGCTTCATCCCGTGACTTTCATCAATTACCATTGCCGCATCTTATGCACTGCGTTGAATCAGTGATTTGGACTCGTGTTTTGATTTTGGAAATTTCTGAGCAAATTGGCGAAAGGGGGATTTTTTATTAAACTTGAACCATAAGGCAACTAGGAATCACATTTTATGAAATTTAGTGTTTTACGTCACAATATAAATCATTAAGACCGTTTTAAGATGGAGAAAAACTACGAGGGTAATTTCTACAAAAAAATCGATAAATGAAGGAATAATAAAATTATGCAAATTCTACCAAGTGCTTGGATTTGCAAATGAACAGGGTATGTCTTTGAATTTTGATATTGGACTACAAAGTGCAAGAAGTCGCATGTAAAAGAATACTTCTGTCTATTAATTAGAGCAGATTGTATAAGTATAAGTGTTAAAAAAATATGCAGATTTTGTTAATCAGCCTATTGTTTTAAAACAGTAGGTGTAAAACCTTGTAAAACTTTGAGGGATCTCAAATATTTATCTTTCATTTGAGCCCAAAAACATCTATATGAACAACTTTCGTTCAGTGCGTTTTTTTTTGACTTTAGATCTGCGACCCTATTAGTCTTATGATTTTGTTAGATGAAATTGGACACGATGAAATCAGAAGACAGGAATTATTGTCTTTGCCACGGCCCTGTGTTTTGAAAAAAGCTGCATCCGATACCAGTAGATCGGGTGACACCTCTTATTGCACTGTGTAAGAACCTGGGGGTCTGTTGATTTCTACCTGAGAATATGTCCAATCACATTGGAGCTATCTGTAAGAGTGCAAATGACATATTCTTATTTTTATGGCCGCCCGTATTCGTAGGTTTATCACTTGTGATGCTAATTGCAACAATACTGTACGATATTTGGTCTTTTCCCGCATGTGACTATGCCAACTCATAACTATATGGCGCCAATGAAATATAGATCTCAAAAGGCCTCCAGCGGCTTGCTAAAATAAAGCTTGCGCGTTTGGTTCTCGCTTGCGGGTCCTTACCAGCGGTCATTCCATTTTGATCAATCTTCACTGGTTGCCTGTTAAAGAAAGTATCTATAAAAATCCCTTTATGTGTATGAGTCTCTCTGGACAGGCTCCATCATAATACTGATGGTCTAAATTTATAATTATGTGTCCTGATGGTAATGATCGTTACAAGCGAAATTGTGATCTCAAAACCCGAAGGTATGCCAGATCCCTGCTCATGTAGCAAATGTACTTACGAGAATGTGGGTACTTAAAGGATAGCTATATAATAAGTGTTGCAAGTAACTGCAAAATGCAAGGCAAGTGGTTGTTGCAAACCTTATACTGAATGAAAACTTCCTGATATACCTGGACGCGGTTTACTTTCTGAACAATGCCCTGGTCTACCTGGACTCGGTTTTAGTAGGAACACCGTTGAGATACCTGACCTCGTTCGTTATGAACACTGAATTTGGCTAAAATCAGGCTTTTGCCCATGATAGATCTTGTGCAACATATTGTAGATTGTCTTGCGGTTCATATTAGCCCTTAACGTTGAGTATTCGGGTGAGATGAGATCATTGTTATATTAATAAGTAGAGGGCTTGGCTAAGTCACCACACAAATAGTATGCTCATTCACGTGGTTGAGACTTTGAGAATCCAATGCATCGCACACCACAGTAGCGAGGACAATTCAATACCATTTTGGTTTCTCATCAGTTTTAACCATTTTTGGGTATGAGGATACAAGGAGAGTGAGTGGTTTCCAAAAATCCAATCACTAGAAAAGGTCGAATTTGAGATTCAAAATGGCCGCGGAAAGATAGAACCAAATCGCTAAAAAATTACCTATTACCATTAACAGGGATAACATATATGTAATCGTTGGGAGTATTAAAAAGCTAGTTACTTGCGAAGCAACCTTTATTTTTTTATAATAAGGAAACATGCTCGTCTAAGCCACTCCTGGACTGTTTTGAAGTGATCTGCGGTGTAATTCCCACAAAGATGCCGCCTTAAAGAGAACATGAGGAGACCTTTCCAGAAGGACAGCCCTCTCCAATTTTTTGAAACTATGTTGTGTTACAAATTGGACATGCTACCAATGTATCTAGCATCCACACCCCCCCTTTAAGTGGAGAAGCGAATAAGCCGTCATTATTAATAGACTGATGATTTTAGTAGTTTTCTGTAGGCACGACAGAACGTCAAAGCATGGTTTTCTATGGTGAACTGATTACGATAGCAGGCAAATTAAAACAAAGTTGTGGTTTCTTTTGCACCTGTTAATCCAATAAACCTTCCAAACGGTTCCGGTAGGTGGTCTACAACCAGATCCAGTGAAATTGCAGAGGAGAAATTCATATCTAAAAAAATTCCTCCTGTCATTTTAATGGCTGCCATTAGGCCGCGTAAGTTGTAAAGATCATATAATGTGCCTAATACTGTAAAATCGTGAATATCCATGGAGCTGGTCTTATGGTTAAATGAATTTTAACAAAAGTTCTGATTGCATAATATTCGGATATGTCAGCGGTGACATAGTTTTTGCACCATGATAAAGTCATTAGAGTGCGATACTCCAATTACTACACTTGAGTATACTTACGCTTGATGATCTTGCCTCCCTCTTCGTGCTCCCAAAGATCAAGAGGAGTAAGGCGCATCTCTGAAATTCAAAGCACTTTTCCCACAGAAAACAACTTCAGATATGTATGCCAAATCAAGGTGTCCAACTACTTCGACCCACTTGTCCAAGATAGAGAGGGAAGAAAGAAAGAAAATTACAACCCAGGAGGAAATTACAATAGTCTCCAGTCGTCATGTCTTAAAGCACATGATATTATGCCGAAGAAACCAAAGAGAACCTTAAGAGCATTCTCAAATGAAAAAGTGCAGAAGCTAGAAAGAACTCAAAGCTGCGCTATGAGAATGACAACAGATACATCCTTCAAAGAGGCCATAAAAAGCCTAACTTCTGAAGAAAAGAAACTTTCTGGAGGGACATATTAGACAGTTCAGCAAGAATCACTCTGTAGTAAACACAGTGTAACCTGGAAGATGGTCAACAACTTAGTGGTAGAAAGAATACCAAATCTACAATGATGGTGAAACACCTGAAAAAAGAAAGAGCGCATGGCTGCCGACCTTTTCAAATTACTCGGCAGGCCACTTCTGCCAGCGAGTTTACCATCACAAATGTCGATAAGGAATTCTTCTCATAACAACTACACAGAAGGAAGTTGATGATGCACTTGCACAATCAAATCTGGGGGAGCCTGAGATTAGATAATATCCCTTGACGAGTTATGAAAATCAGACAAACTTTAGATCCATCTCTCCTTTCTTCTGTAACCGTCTGCTACTGCATAAAGAAAAGCCAAAGCAGGGTCAACTGGAGATATTATTCCGATCCCAAAGAAGGGAGATCTGTCTCAGCCTTCCAAATACCGTGGCATACCCTTTCAAGGATTGATGCGCAAGTCTTCAACAGATTGTGCTAAATTCGCATAGGCCTTTACTTATCCACTCCTGCACTGGAACAAAAATGGCTTCAGACACAGATCAACTAGTTCCCAAATACTGGAACTCAGACGAATTGTAAGGGCAGAAAGAAAAAAAATATACCTCTGGCAATAGTGTTCATCGATTACTCAAAAGACCTTCGACTCATCCATAGAGACCGAATGTTTGAAATCCTGAGGCATATGGTATCCTGGAACCATAATTGAATCAATCAGGGCTTATTATACGCGATTAGTCCGCTCTAGTAAGTTACATGTGAGTGGTGAAACAGATCATTTCCAGATACAAGCAGGAGTACTCCAGGGAGATACCTTGGCACCTTCTATTTATATTGTGCTGCGATTATATCATGCGACATGCTCTGAAGGACATCCGTTCTAAAAGCGGAGTTGTTAATGAAAGAGAGTGGAAAAGTAGACGTTACCCTTGCAAACCGCCTTCATGACCGGACTTTGCAGATGATTATAGCACCTTTTATCATCAATATGCATCAGTGCAGAATCCTATGCATAGTATGAAGACGCCGTCCAACTGTTGTCGGTCTGCAAAAACATCCTCGGAATTCAAATATCTTGGTTCTTCTATGCCGGATCTTTGCATGATTTCAAATGCAGGAAAACCCAAGCATGGCTGTATGTAACAAATGACAGGGATCTGGAAGTCGAACGGATAAAACTACAAAACTAACGTTCTTAAGGGCAGTTGTGTACAGAGTATAATCATCTATGGAGATGGACTGGTTCTCAACTTATGTCTTTGTCATTGTTGTCATTAACGAATGTGGAGTTATGTAACACAACGTGGAATAATTTTCCTTGACACATACCCAAGAAGGTGCTTAATCAACAATAAGACGGCATACTTTTGCCTAGTTCATGTGCAACATGGATCCCATGATGAAACTGGTGTCAAGGGTACTGTAATCATGAGCAGGGACATTCAGTAGGGGCATATAGCCAAACCTCAGTTTTCTAACCTCGTTCTCACTCAGGGAGACTGGTCATTGCAGTCCAATTACTTTTCTAAGATGTTTTGCATGCTCATCAGAGGTCTCCTTAATCCTCGACAATAGAAAGCAGTGCGATGAAACGTGCTTCTTTCTCATAGGAAGGGTCAAACCTTGTATGTGCATATCCACCGTAACACGAGCTCTAATATGATTAGAGGGTCTTTGATAATGGGAACTTTGACCTCCTGAACAGCACCTAAAATATATCAGGGATTGAAATGATTATGACATCCTCATCAACATTCGGGAGCTATGTCCTTCTTGATACACTACATGTCGGAGTACCATGATGTCCAGTGCAGCCAGCTGTTGAGGATTCTTTAGCACATCAAATTATCCACACCTTGAGTTACTGGCTTCCTGGTTATACTATTTGGCAGAACTACAGGGCCTAGGAACAGGGTCAAGAGTTTCCTCTGCAAGAGTGGTATCTACGGCACCGTTGATCATAGTCATGCACTGTAAATTCTGGTTGAAGAAGCGGGGGTTAAGGAGCTCAGGCCTTCCAAATCTGTTGGTGCACAGTCAACAGCCATACCCTGATATTGCGTAGAGGGAATGTTGGTGGCCGTTGGATGCAGCCTACAAGAGATCCTGTCATACGCTGAGAAAAACATTTCATATGCGATCGCAACAGGTTCAGCGTGGTCAAACCACTCAGCATCAGAAACATGCGCACAGACTCTGGAACACACGCCATGCAATTGTCATAGTGGAGCTTCGTTCGGTGTTCTTAGGCTGTTTATCAGGTCGATCCCTCAACTGTAGAAAGCAAACGGGGACAGATACACAGTTCATAGTGTTGTACGTGGTCAGCTGGACAATTCGTTCCTCATCCACTTCTCCAGACACTAAACCTGGCTTTAATCAAGGACAGGCAGCTGCACAGAAGAATGACCTCCATCATCCATATGATGCGGCTTTCCGGGGATTATGTCAATACAATCAGATAATTCGAGGATTGGAGCTCGTCTGTAAAAATGCTCATTTGTTCATTACAGTGGAGTAGTAACATGCTTGATTAACACATCCAACAGTCTTCCAAGAGCACTGCACAACCTCTTTCTAGTAGTCTCCTCCGTCTCTACAAATCTGTATCAGAAGGTCTCTGTGTGACATTCTTCTGTGCTCTCTCCATCATGTCTATCAGCGGAATTAGTCATTTCTCGGGCAAGCCAGATGCATTTCTATGTATTTGGAGCATATCACCAGCCATAGCATCAAGTCCTTTTCCTAGTCTCTACAACAGCTCAAAGTCGAGTCTTGCCTTTCCTTCAAGGCGTGGTCGACAGTGCAAGTGGGACAAGCTGAAGTGAACCCCGATCTGTCCACCACAGCATATTGCATTTTGTCTTGTCAGATGAGGATGCAACACTTCACTACTACGAAGGTAGTATACGAGGTGGAGACAATTGAAGTCGACGATGATGGCAGAAAGAGTTCTAGAATATCACCTTTCAGTCTCCATCTTAGTGGATAAAATCTTCCAGTCTATCGATCTCTGCCCTGACTGATGAAATGCGACGGACGGAGTCCGGCCACACAAAACTAGGCTTTTCACTGACTCGCAAACTTGGCATCACTTAGTGGTATAGCTGCGCTACATCGGTTCCCTCTTTCGTTTTGCAAGCTTCGGTTGCATTTTGAAGAGAAATTGTGCGGTATCAGAGTTTTACCACCGAATCCATTTTACTATTGGGTTCTTTTTGCGCCGTTTACTCTGGCAAATGACACACAAAGTGTCAAATCGTAGTCAATTCCTCTTTTCAAAGAACCAGCAGCCTCCATTTCCTTCATCTCAATATGAAAACCCAAGAGTTATATACATCTCGGTGGCCATCTTGGATAGGGGAAAGGTGATGTTATGTGGATTTTGCCTGTTTGTCGATATTTTACAGTTATTTCAGTGTAGTAAGTAGTGAAGGACTGCAGCAATTAACTTAGTATGGGCGGGGGGGGGGGGGGGGGGCTGGGATTGACACCCTTGCCCAGGAACACCCACAATAACCCAAGAGTTTCTGTTTATATATATTGGAATATGACACCATATTAACATCCAAACAGGCAGGAATTGCTTAGAAGCATGACACCTTATCATAATAAAAACAAAAACTTCAGGAAAAAACACCTTTCTGATCTATACGATCACGTGATATAATCATTATTAGGTTGGTGATGTACAGATTTTTAGCGATTTGGGGCATTTTTGTAGGCGCCATTTTGAATCTCAAAATTCACCATTTTTAGTGATGTGGATTGTGGCACCACTCGGCATGGATATCCCATACCGAAAATAGTTAAAAATTGATGAGAAACCAAAATGGTATTGGTTCCTACCGTGGGTCAGTATTTTGCATGATATCTCAGATTCCAACCCAGGTCTATAAGAGGATAACCCAATGTATAAATGATACCTGGGCAGTATGTAGTTAGTCGTATCCCAACTTCTAGATACTATCGGTCTATATAATGGCCATTTTATGGGTTTTTTACTTTTCAGTAGCCTATCGGGCATATTTTGAATTTGAAACAATGTTAGTGAAGCTGATAATTTATATGGTCAGTGAGACTTTCTACCTACCTCATAGAATGCTGGATTGATTTATGGCGAATACGAATCAATATATTGCGATTTTCATAGATTTTCGAGTGTTGGCTGCCATTTGGCCGCCATCGTGGATGTGAAAAATAAGAAAACACTATTAAAATACCATTTTAAATGATTCTGTGTGCTGTTTTTATCTTAACTACCAATTGTATGAAAAGAAAGCAAGCATGGTTATATTCAAGTGACCTTAAGCATTCCTAATAGGATATTTAATGATTTCCGCACGGGCCATTTTGAATTTGGCACAAAAATCAGGCCTTTCGCCCCGGATATAAATTTTGGGCACACATCCCACGGTTGTTCCCGGGGTTCGAAAGTAGTCAAACAGGTGAGCTATCTCTCTAAATTAAGTGCATAAATATCTTAGCCAGCTCCTAGACTGAATAGTCATATTCATATCTAATTTTCTATGCGTTTGCTATAGGGGGTAACATTGACCCCCCCACCCCATTAACACCACCCCCCCCCCCCCCCGTGCAGCCGATTGAAAAACGTGTCCAACCCGAGCAATTAGTTTACCATGGTCAAAGAAGTACCAGATAGGACAAGTTTTTATAGCATGAGATGTCAGTTTGCAAGGGAATATTAGGGTTTGCCCCCGTCCCCCCTACATTAGTTTACTAGACAACACAATAGCAAAATTCAATTTGAAAACTTGGGGCCATTCTTCCAAAATGTGCCATATGCTTCTAAGTAAAGCAATAAGTTAAAATTATTTAACACGTTTTACTTAAACAAATTTTAGAGTACGGTGATTTTAAGCGAAAATCAAGTTTAGCTAAATAGGTTTCTGCAACACGGGCCTTAAAGTGCCGTTTTTAACATGCAGAAAGGGTAACATAACCGAAGAGGGAAAACAGTTATCCTGTGAAAGAAAAGAGAATGAAAGTATAAACAAATAGGAAAAAAGAAAGGAAGGTACAATGGAGAAAGGCAAGAAAGGGAAAGGAAACAAGAAAAAAACAAGAAAGGAATTAAAGTAAATTCGGAAAAAGACAGAAAGCGAGACGAAGACAAACTACAGAAAGACATGCGGTATGTAAGATAGATAGAAAGGCAAACGGATACAAAAGAAAGAAAGAAAGAAAGAGAGAGAAAGAAGAAAGAACGACTACCGAATAAAGCGAATCAAAGACGATAAACAGATAGAGGAGACACACCAGAGCAAAATGAGACAGAAAATAGTGGAAATACAGACTGAAATTACAAAAAAAAGGAAAGACAGAAAAAAGGGCTTGTAAGAACTGTAAGACAAAAAGGAAAGTGAGACAAGAGTGGTAAGGGTGGAAAAAGGTTTGAAATGAAAAAGAGGAAATGAAAACGAAAAGAAAGAAGAAAAATGAAGGAAGTGAGTATATACAACTTACAAGAATTAATATTTTTATGAAAAAGAAAAAGAAGCAAAGTTGGAAAGAAGAAAACAAGATAGAACGAAGAGAAAGAAATGCATAAAAGGAAAGCAAAAAAACAAATTCGTAGATTAGAAGGAAAACAAGAAAATAACAGAAAGATAAAGATAGCAAAAAGAGAAAAATCCTTTCATAAGAAGAGGGACAGAAGGAAAAAGAGGGGACAGGAAAAAGAGGATAAGAAAGAAAAAAACATGTAACAAATGAGCTAGCAAATATGAAATAAAATCAATGGAAAAAATCCACTGAAAATGAAATGATCACTGAAAAAGAGTACCGCTGAAATGATCACTGAAATGATCACTGAAAATGTGCTCATTTCAGTGGGATAGCAAGTTTCAGTGTGATTAGGGGAATGGCCTGGACATTAATCACACTGAAATGCACTATCCCACTGAAATGATCACACATTCAGTGATCATTTCAGTGATAATTTCAGCGTTACTCTTTTACAGTATTCATATTCAGTTTCCGTGATGTTTCCGTGATTTTATTTCATGCGGAAAAAGTGTATGTTAAACGTTCTTTGGTTTGAAATGAGCATCAATCCGGAAAGGTCCCACATCCGAAAGGTCCATTATTCAGAAAGGCAAAAATTATTAGTAATCGGGGGGGAAAAGGTCAGGAATGAAAATGAAGGGTTTGTATTCCGAAAGGTGTTTATTCCGAAAGTACGATATCCAAAAAATTCGGAGAGAAAAAGAAAAGGAGAAAAATAAAAAAAATAAAAACCTTTCGGAGCAATGACCCTTCCGAATAAAAAATATGGTTTTTAATCCGAACGGTTTTTATTACGAAAGGTCAATATTCCGAAAATTCGGGAAACCCCGACCTTTCGGAGTAATGATTCATTTCGGAGGTAAATATTCCTATGAATAAAAAAAAATAATGTTTTACTCCGAAAGGTTTTATATTAGAAAAGGTCGATATTCCGAACATTCGGAGAAATGCCCTTTCGGAGTAATGACCTTTCGGAGTAGTAAATATAATATGAAATAAAAAAAATAGCTTTACTCCGAAAGGTTTTTATTCCGAAAGGTCGATATTCCGAAAATTCGGAGAACGACCCTTCGGAGTAAATGACCTTTCGGAGTCAATATCCTATTAAATAAAACAATCGCTTTACTCCGAAAGGTTTTTATTCCGAAATTTCGATATTCGAAAATTCGGAGAAAAGAAGAACAGAGGAAGGAAAAAGAACGACCTTCGGGTATGACCTTTCGGAAGTAAATTATCATATGAAATTAAAAAAATAGGTTTATTACTCCGAAAGGTTTTTATTTTTTGTTTTATTTATCGTTTATCTGACTTTCGAATAATGACCTTTCAGAGTTAAAAACCTTGGATCAAATAACTTTCGGTTTAATGACCCTATTTCCTTTTCGGATATAAAGACCTCGGAAGAAAATCTTTCTTTTTTTCTTTTGAAAACAATGACCCTTGGGAGAAACGATCGATTCGGAATAAAACCTTGGAGTAATGCTTCTTTATTTCGAGGAAAAGAAGATAGAAGGGAAACGACCTTTCGGAGTAATGAACTTCGGACTATGACCCTTCGGTAACAAAAACCTTTCGGAATTATGAGCTTCCATAGAACCAGTGTGTCGGAAGTAAATGATGAACGGTTGGAAGAAAAAAACCCTTTCGGAGCAATAGCAAGCAATTGACGTCGGAAAAATCGAACTGCAATCCCTCCCAGCTGTATGTATCCCTTTGTTTTGAATCGGTTAACAATGGCGCTGGGAATCCATGCGACGGCCTCTTTAAAGTTACACATTTTCTGAATGCCTCAAATCAAATAAAATAATTTTTAAAAAAAGAAACTTGAATTGTGCATGGAGTGGAGTGAGAAAGTAACCGATATACGATGTTGTTCAATTCGCGTTTTTTAACAAACGGTTTATGTGGATTTAACGATTGTGATTCTGGGTCGTGGCAAGCATGGGGGGTTGACAAGGGATTGCTTAAATATTTATTAAAACAGATTATTTATTTTAAGTATCAGACATCGCGTGACGTGTTTAATAATGAGAAAAGATTGATTTTTTGAATCGGCACTGTATGTACGTCGCATAGCCGGTGTGGCAGGAGATAGGCCTCCGGGATCACAGTCCGGGACAATGGTGAACATTAGGCAATGGATTCAGTTGACCTTCACGCAACATTAGTTTCAGCGCTTTATTCCGTTGTCGTCTCATGGAGCCCGGACTATGTACCTGCCAGGACTATCATTACTTTCACACCGGTGTGAAAGTAGTCATAGTCGGCAGGTATCAGATTTTTTAGAAACATTTTGCAAAGCAGTAAATAATTAATGATTGTTGTCAAGAGTTATTATCTTTCTTGTGCAATTCCTGTCATTCTGTTAATCTAATCAAACTATGTTGAACATTTCTAGCAACCATAATTCATAGATGCCAGGAGTGGCAGAAAAGCGGCACAAATTTGCTATTTCCCTAGAAAATCAAGTCACCCTTTTATTTTGAATTCCCGCCTTCCACTACGGACGCGAATAATCAGCCAGATCATGCATGATAGGAAGTGACCTTTCCCTAAAAGATGGTCAACGTTAATAGATATCGGCTCCATCCAGGGGGGCCGGCCAAGATAGCGTCGTTTGTGCCGTTCCATAGGTTTAGCACGTAAATTCACGACACTTGACAAATATTCTAAAGTCGAAAAATGTTTAACATCAAATTTTTCCATCAAAATCAGTTGGAGTTGAAGAATCAATCCAGTTTAAGATTTTTTTGGTATGAATAACGTTAACAAAAGGGACCATTTTGAACCGAGGCTGGCTGGACCTCAGTTCAATCGCAGGGTCAGCGCTATTTATAGCTTGCGACGGGCTGCGGACATGTACCAGGTAGCCTCTGCACGGGCCTATGCACCACCGTGGAATCATTCGTTGACTTGTATGTCGCAATCCTCTCATGTTCCGGTCCTTTAAAAAAAGTTTTGATGATAGTGTTGCAGAAACGATTATGCAACACGATAAAGCAAGGCATTTTCCCAGGGCCACTCACTGATTATTTATAAACGCGCACAGTGACTTCACACCTTCGTCACTGTTCAGGACTCGTCCAATGACACGTACTGCAGTTTTCGCTATGACTGAAGCCCTGGCCCGCCACCCCGAAAGGGGGGTCGGCAGCAAGGTAAGGATGAAGGAAGGAGTGGGGAGCAGATCCTGTCTCCCCTCCGGTATTTCCTCCCTCCTTTTGGAATTAAGCCGGCTTGGACAAACTTCAACTGAATAGGTGGGTAACACACATTTTTTTGAAATGAGGACGAATACACTCTTTTCCCTAACACAATTCCCTGGTTCCAGGAAACCTCAGGTTAGGAAGAGATAACCAACCCCCCCCCCCCCCCCCCCCGTTTGTAGGCGTGACAACCGGTTATGGTTGAACATGTATGAGCTTCATTTATTTACACACAGGGCGAACAGACTAGCCTAAGCTTTCCTTATTATCCTACCGATCGGCAACTTTGCATGATATTTTTTGGGAGGGGGCACCATAATAGAAAAGCACCAACAATAATAATATAAAAAAATTCTGTACTTGCCATATCAAGTATAAAATTGTACCAAGAAGTTATTTATTTGATTACGCGATTTCCCTGATGCGATCGTGTCTATTTCAGACTAAGCAGCAGTGGCTACAACACACACTTATTGCCCAATCCACACCATGCTGGTTCAGTGCGATATAAAATTTTAATAAGTACAGATGCTGACCCGACCGCATTTGTAGACGTAATGAGCATATAGATATGGTAAATACTTAAAGGAGTTGTTTTCGATTTATGTGCATTTGTTTCTCTGCTTCAAATGAGAGAGCCTGCACTTGCACATACAACCCTATCAAGTACCGTGGGAAACGAACTTTGCGGTTTGATGGTAACGAATAATGCTGTTGGAAGCCTCATTCAATACTGTGCTAATATTGATGGTTTAACCACTAAAACGGCGGTTTTTTTTGTTTTTCAATTTGGAAATGAAATGGATTTGTAGGCTCAAATTTCAGGACGACAAGAAGAAAAATACGGCCTTTTTCTCATCTTGGTATCAAAATCGATACACTATCCGTGAAATCAGGGGTCCCAAGACCGATCGGAACACGCCCCTTTAATACCCATAGCTGATGATCCACACTCATCATGCAGTTCAAATCATGATCAATTTTAAGATTGGTATTGATTTCAAAATTCAATATCTAACATTATTTTTGCCTGAGATTGGATTGATCTAACAATAAGAGAGAAGAAATAGCTCTCGGCATGTTTTTATGCACACTATACATTCTTGGTGATACAAAATATCTAATGGTCCGGTGTGTCGCCGTGTGTTGCTTTATATTTTTCGAGTTTCCGAGTAAGAATTTTCGGTTCGAGTGACAAATTCGAGTTTCGAGTGAAGATTTTTCGAGTTTCGAGTGACAACGTTCGAGTTTCGAGTTGAGATTTTCGAGTTTCGAGGGTGACAAAGTGCGAGTTTCCGAGTTGGAGATTGTGGAGTTTCGAGTGACAAATTTCGAGTTTCGAGTGAGATTTTCGAGTTTCGAGTGACAAATTTCCGATTTTTCGAGTGGAGTTTTCGAGTTTCGAGTGACAATTTCGATTTTCGATGAAAGATTTTGAGTTTCGAGTGACAAATTCGAGTTTCGAGTGAAGATTGTGAGTTTTCGAGTGACAAATTTCGAATTTCGAGTGGAGATTTTCGAGGGACAAATTTTCGAATTTCGAGTGCGATTTTTTCGATTTTCCGAGTGCAAATTTCGAGTGTTGAGTGAAGATTTTGCGAGTGACAAATTTCGAGTTTCGAGGTAAGTTTTCGTGTTTCTAATGACAAAATTTTGATTTCGAGTGAAGATTTGCGTGTTTCGAGTGACATTTCGAGTAGTTTCGAGTGAAGATTTTTTTTTTTTCGGTGACAAAGTTCGAGTTTTCGAGTTGAGATTTTCGAGTTTCGAGTGACAAAGTTCGAGTTTCGAGTGAAGATTTCGAGTTCGACTGCAATTCGAGTGACAAATTTCCGAGTTTCGAGTGACAAATTTCGAGTTTCGAGTGAATATTTTGAGTTTCAAGTACACAATTTCGAGTTTCGAGTGACATTTCGAGTTTCGAAGTACAAATTTTCCAATTTCGAGTAAAGTTACAAAAACACTAGGCAGATTCAAAAAATATTGTAATAATACTGAATCACTTTTTCTGTCATGGGCAATGCTAGACCCCCCCATTTGCCCCTAAGTAATGCCATCAAACAATATATCCCTGGGTGATTCGACCTTATCCAGGAGTCAATAACAAAAACTGATCATGGCTAGACTTGGTCGAAGTCTTTGAATGTTATCCGCTCTGAATTGCAACAATTTTATGGTAAAAATATAGGGCACTATACATGTGATACAATGAATTATCAAATCACATGCACCACATTCAAGTTACATGCCACAATACTATACTGTATTGGCTTCCAATTAAACCGAGGACCCGCTTTTTTTTTATTAAGATTCTGCTTCTCACCTCTAAGCCATCCAACGCGTGGTCACACTGCGTATATCACTGAGCTCCTCCAGCTGTATTTGAATGAACATTTTTTTGAAATTGATTGCTGATGACGATTTCATTTTATCGAAGATCCGGCCAAGGAATCCCATTGAGACACGATTGATTTACTAAAATGTACTTTCCCCTAAATCTTTCCCCGCTGTTCTGGAGGCGGTCCCTTGAATTTAATGCACTGGCAAGCAAATATGGGTTTTTGCCTGGCAAAAGCCGCATTTTATAAATAAAATGCAGAAAATGTGGTGACCATTTCATAATTGCAACAAGTGCGAAAATGAATGACCAAAGACTAATTGGAAATTGACAAATGCTCATTCCGCTTTTCTGGGGACGAAAGTGAATATACCAATTATGAATTTGATTGAAAAATATGAACAGGAAAAACCTATAATTTTGTTTGAATACTTCCGTATTTGATTATTTTTGGTCTGAATGGAAATAAAGTGAACTAAATTAAAAACTGACTTACCTACACATTAAGATTCTGATGGCCAACAATACAATACCCCCGCCATAGCAGTGGTACTACTCCTTGTGGTACCACCAGAGATACTCTGGGGTACTCATTCCACGGGTTTAAACCTACAGGTGGAGTACCCCCAGTTTCTTTTGTAGTACCCATGTAGTATTTTAAGAGTGTTGGAGTCAACCACTAGAGTAACCACTGCCTTTGGTGGTGCCATTGCTGGCCATGAGAATCTTGTTTTGTACTGTAAGTATATCTTCTGAAATTCAAAATAACACAATACTGATTCATGTCACTTCGACATGAACAATATTTGAGTCTCATCACTCGAAAAACAATACATAATAGCTAGTAAGAATTCTCATAAGTATTTTGTTCCAAATGAAAAACCTTTAAAAAAAGAAAAAACCTAAAAAATTAAAAAAAAAATATTATATTATTTTGGTTGTGTATTGGACAGAACAAAGTGATATTGAACTGACTTACCTACATAATGTATTCCAGATTCTCATGCCGGCAGCTTACCACCATAAAGTTTACTCAGTGTAATCCAACTTAAGTCCACCGAGACAAGTGTGCAATGCAGTACCACAATAGCAGTTGGGTACTCTCTGTAGTAATCAAACTTACCAAGTAACCACCAGAGTACTACCAATAGGTACTCTGGGGGTACTCAGCCGTGAATTAACCACTAGAGTACCACGCTATCTGGGTGATGCTGCATTGCTGACCATGAGAATCTTGTGTGTACCATGTAAGAACATATTTATGAAAATCGAAATAAACACAATAAAAAGTCAAGTCACTCGAAAATGTACAATTTCGAGTCATGTCACTCGAAAATGTTCAATTTTCGAGTCAAGTCACTCGTAAATGTACAATTTTCGATCATGTCAACTGAAAATTTCGAGCAAGTCACTCGAAAATGGTTTCAATTTTCGAGTCAGGTCACTCGAAAATGTACATTTTCGAGTCATGTCACTCGAAATGTTCAATTTTCGAGTCAAGTCACTCGAAATGTACAATTTTTGAGTCATGTCCACTCGAAATGTTCAACTTTCGAGTCAAGTCACTCGAAATGTACAATTTTCGAGTCAGAATGTGTCACTTAAAATGTTCATTTTTCGGTCAAGAGTCACTCGAAAATGTACAATTTTCTCGTCACTCTCGAAATGTACAATTTTTCGAGTCTCGTCACTCGAAAATGTAAATTTTCGGTCATGTCACTCGAAAATGTGAATTTTCAGAGCACTGTCACTCGAAAATGTACAATTTTCGAGTCAGGTCACTCGAAAATGTTACATATTTTCGAGTCAAGTCCCTCGAAAATGTTCAATTTCGAGTCATTCCACTCGAAATGTACAATTTTCCTAGTCAATGGGGTCACTCGACAAATGTTCATTTTTCGAGTCAGTCACTCGAAATGTACATTTTTGAGTCATGTCACTCGAAAATGTTCAATTTTCGAGTCAAGGTCACTCGAATGTACATTTTTCGAGTCTCGTCACTCGAAAATTGTACATTTTTCGAGTCTCGTCACTCGAAAATGTACAATTTTCGAGTCCGTCACTCGAAATGGTACAAATTTTTGAAGTCACGTCACTCCAAACTAACACATTAATGAATCATGATGTGTTTTTAACATATTATCTCTACCATTCCAAATATGCACAGAACTTTTTTGACTAAAAAGTATAATTGGCTCTTGTTTGTATGTTGCCTATTGATTATTGCATAATGGTATATGATGGTACCCTAACTACGGAATAATACCTTTGATATTGTCAATTTTGATGGTGTAGGGACAAATCTAATAATTTGTTGAAGACTTCATATTGCAAATATTTTTTGTAAATAATTAAAAAAAAAAAAAAAAATTTACATTAAAACAACTTATCTAACATGACAAAAGATGGTCAGGTCAATTCCGTTCCAAAATGCAGTGATACTCCGTTAGTAATCAAACTTAAGAGTACCACAGAGTACTACCAAAGGTACGCTGGGGTCACCCAGCCATGAGTTAACCTATAGGGGAGTAACCACCTAGTACTACATCATGGGTTACTCATATTGAAGTACCCCGAGAGTTTCTTTGGTAAGTACCCGGTGGTACTCTTAGTTTACGTACCAGACCAAGTACCACTGCTATCATGGCAGTGCTGCATTTACTGGTCATAGGGATCTTGGTGTGTACTGTAAGTAACTAATTTATGAAACTCGAAATAACACAATACCGATTCATGTCACCCGAAAATATACTATACACATCCAAAAGGATCTGAGTGACTCTTTAAAAACGGGTCAGGTGACCCCTGACCTCTATGTCAAAAACACTCCTTATGGAGTCAAGTTGACTCCCTGAAGGGGTCCAGTGAAATGACTCCTTCCAGGAGTCAGTTGATTCCGGACTCTAAGGAAGAGGCTACTGACTCCTTATCAGGAGTCCACTGTGACCCCTCAGATGATTCCAATAGTCACATACAGGACCTTACACCATTAAATTTGAAGTTTGAAGTTAAATTCACACAGAATAATATGCTAAAACCAAGAATCATTCCTTTTATAGTATTTTTATTCAATATTATGTGAACTGCATAACAGAAAATACAAATATTTTAAAAACATGATTGAATTCAATACATTCAAATGGAATATTTATTGTGAACTACGTAATAGAATTTTGCACACAAGACAATAGCCATATTTTAACATGGATTAAATTGAATAACACTGCAGGCATATATTTCAGATCAGCCAAACACGAAATGAATGTGACATCCACACTGACCCCAAGTTTGAAGAAAGAGATAGTAAAATTCTAAATTTAGGTGTCCTGATTGGCTTCCATTCTAGAAACTTCATTAAAACTTAAGGGGAAAGACCCCTTTGGGGGCTAAAAATAACAACTTTAAATTTAAGGGAAAATTACCTTTTTATGCTTTTTTTTTGACAACTCGGATGTCCTGTTTCGAAAATTTTACGACCAAAAAGGTGGCTTCGTGAGTCAAAATTACTAGCCACTTTCTTTCTATTTTAGTGTTTTCCTCAACAGGGGGGGCACTTGTATTCAAAGGTGGATCTGAAAAATGCGTGAACATGGACTTTCAAAATGCACCGAAACACGGATATTTGCACCGACAAAAAACAAGCGAAAACATACCCTTAAACCATATGTTTCTTCTTTCTCTGTTTATTTTACCCTCAACAAGTACGCATGCATTGAATGTAAATATACTTCCTAAATTATCTTGCTTTGCTTTATCCCCAGTCCGATTAACAATATTTTGGATGATTTTGAACCCTTCTTAATGAATATAACATGACAATTTCGGGTAGAAAAACACCCCCTTTTCCATATTTTGGCTGTTTTTGACACCCTAAAACGATGTACGCCGCGTACATCGTCCTGTTGGAAAAAAAACACCCTTTTTACGCGTTTTCTTTCACACTCATATCCACCTTTGAATACAATTGGCCCCCCGTTTTCTCAAGCTTCGATATTTAATATTTTTCCACTTTAAAAATATATATCCAGAAGTAATTTAGCTATTGATCTCTAACTTTTTTACCGTAATTTTGTAAATTCAAGTTCTTAATTTCTAAAACAAAAAATTATTATATTAAACTTTTAGGTGAAAGACGCCCCAAAAATGGTTCCTATGGACTAATGAAAATATCCTAGTCTGTGGAGCCCAATTTATCTGCTCTAATTTCCTTTTTATCCCATCTCTATAGGAAATTCGTTTTGAAATCAGGCGCAAAAGCGATGTCTATCGTAAAAATTTCAATCAACTTTTGAGATATCGGCAGTTAGTCTGAAACACTGTTTTTTAGGTCTTTGTATATTTTAAGATGCTATTTTACTTTCCTGATGATTAAAATTGAGAACTTGAATTTTCAACAATAATTGTGAAAATTACAGATCAATAGCTAAATTACTTCTTGAGATAGATATTTTTAAAGTGGGAAAATATTAAATATCGGGCAGTTGAGAAACAATACATCATAAGAAATGGTTTAAGTAATTTTGACTATCACGAAGTCACTTTTTGTGGTCCGTAACTTTTGAACGGGACGCTCCGATTGTTGTTTTCAAACAAAAGCAAAAAATAAAAAAAATAAAAACCTTAATTTAAATTTAAAGTTGTTTTATTTTTTACCCCCCTTTTTTTATTCCCTTTCCTTTCCCCCTTAAAAAATGTGTCACCTGGATACTTTTCTGATAACTAGTATAACTTTGGAATATATATTGTAACCTATCGATTTTTAATTTTGTATTTGTAAAATGTGAACTTTCAATTTTGCCAAAATGTCCAATTTTTCAAAACTTTGACATTTGTCATGATTGGGCACACACGTGGGGATTACTAAGGCTAACGGTCAGATGATAAACTCCTCAATTTTGGGGGGGTAAGTCGGGGAACTATGCTGTGGATCACGAAATGCCCCTTTCAAGCTCTACGATGTTAAACTTAATGTTGGCAGATTCCAAGTCTTTTCATTTTACCACAAAACCATTGAGGTAGGATCATTGTATAAAATGGTCCCTTAATAAAAATGACAATAAAAATCAATGCCTTAACATCAATTAGTCCTGACTTGACTATGGTAAGGATGGAACTTCCTCACCAATTTTTGCAGTTTGAGACGTCGATTTGTTTTTTAGTGTCTTTATTTATTTTTAAAAATTCCCTAATTTTTTCATTAAATAATTTTTCCCAGCCTAAAATGGAAGGTGCTTTTAACTGAAACTCCAGGGATATGTGTGTGTATAAAACAAAATACCTAAAATTGTGCAGACACAACTCCTATGACTAAAAGCAAGGCAAATGTACCATATTTATGTTTGAAACGTAGGTTACATATGTACATACCCTTTACCAGCAGGGAAGGGCCTCTTGGCCACCTTTGATAAACATCCAAATTCCCACTGAATGATAGCCTAACAGTGTCTAGAACCTTTGTTTACTTGTCACCTAGGTGCCCGAGTAATGTTAAGCTATCGTATACCCAGCAGCAGCAGAGTACCTTGGTCGTACCTTAGGCACCAAGTCAAGGTTAAACGAGTTCTGAGTAACCAGTGGGGTTACTCTAACCATCTACCATGCCATGTGCCTGCTAGTGACTAGGTGACTACTTCAAATGTGACCATGTATGACCTTTTGACCTCAGATGACATGGACAATTGGAGACGCAAAAAGTTGCAGTTTTTTTACCATGGCTAACGGCTAACGATACCGAAGGTTTGAGAAGCCATCCATCCATCTGTTCACAAGATCATCAATCCAGGTGGAATACCACAAACAGGCAAACGGGGCATAATACATAGTGTCAAAAGTGGCCAAAGCACCCCATGTAACCAGCATGTTTCTCAAAAGACAGTACTTGCTTATTTACCTTCATTTTCAGGAAATCACTTCAAACTAGAGTTTAAACAATTTACATTGGCAATAAATAATTGTATAACAATTCCACACCATCAAGTTTCATTCAGTCCATGGTGAAAGTTCCAGTAAAAATATTCAAGTAACCCAATCTAGGCTATCCCAGGTTGTTCAACCTGTGTTGCATGCCATGAGTAAGTCCATATCCCCCGGACACTTTCTTCATGCCAATCAACATGCCCTTTTTCCTCAATCTTTTTGGCAGAAGCTTTTCATAGGTTTATTATTTTTCTCAAGCGGCGATATTAATTTTTTCCACTATAAAAACACACATCCAAAAGTAAAATCACTTTGATCTCTAATTTCCACCCATTATTTGTGAAATGAAGCACTTATTATCTAATTGATAATAAAGAGGTAAAAGAACATTTCGAAAATATCGAAAACTTAAAAAAAAAAAAAAAAAAAAACCAACATTTTTCTTGACACATGTGCCGATACTCCTTAACTAAATTTTTAACGACATGTCTACAAGTATGGATTTCTCAAAAAAACTGTTATCTTAGAGATGATAAAAAGCAATTAAAAAAAAACATACTTATTAGACTGCATTGAACTAAATAATGCCACTAGCCCCATGGAACTTGTTTAAGGGGGTCATTGGTCAAGAAGAAAAATAATTATTTTTGCCACTGTGCACCAAAGATCCCCCTTAATTCAAGTTTCATGGGGCTATTGGCATTATCTATTCAATGCATAGACCAAAATAGTATTTTAATTTGTTTTTACCCTCTCTCTAGATAATTGCTTCTGATGATGACATGTCATTAAAATTCACTTTCGAGATATCGTCAAATTTAGTCTAGAAACCTGTTTTTTTAAGGTTTAGTATTTTAGAAATTCAATGCTATTTTACTTTTATTATTCAATTAGATAAGGCCATTTCACAATCAGTGGTGTAACTTTCTTTTGACCTTTAAGGATATATCTCACTAATTCAATGAAGAATTTCAAAGATATTTTGCTGCGTAACTATCCTATATAGGCGCTAGCTCAGCTAGCTTAACAAACCTCCTACTTTTTTCTTTTGGTATAGTGGGGGGGGGTGGCCATTTATGTGGTCATAATTGGCACTTTTGGTTGTACCCCAAATTATATCTACTTTTTCTCAAAGCCTGTAATTTTTTTTCCCTTCCCCGCATGGAATTCCGTTTTGTTTTATTATTATGATCACAAGTGTCCAATCTATAATGCTATTTTTGTTTCCACATTTTCTGGCTTCGCATTTCGGAGACAGGTCGTGCAATTCAGCGTTGCGGAGGTGACATTTTCCGAACAATAGCCTATGTGATAATACAGACTTTACTATTATTTAAATAAGAATTCTCTCTGTTTTTTGGTGTATTGCAACAAATACCAGTATGCTTGCCTGTAGGTGCAAAAGAAGTTTTTATCCTTCACCTCTTAAGATTTTGTGCGCAATTCAAAGTTAACTTTCCGGTTACATTTCGTCACTTCGTGCAACAAGGAACTGAGTGTTTTTAATTGTTTAAAGAGAATACAATGACCATGTTTTTGAACTTCTTTAAATGTTGAGCATGCCTTAACATCTTACTGAATAAAGTTGAAAAATACCGCAAAACATATTTCAATTATACACACTGTATAACCTTCCGTTCGCACCTGTCACCTCCGAAACCCATTTGTCACTTCCGAAACAGTTAAATTAATATCTCAGCTTTAACTGCTTATAGAAATCTGCTGATAACTCTGTTGTAGTGATTAGTAGTGATTCTCATCATGATAGGATGACACTCACCAAGTGCTGCACAAGTCAACTTTAAAATTTTCCTGAATGCTGCTGAATTTTTTTGTTCTCGAAGAAATAATTTTGTTAACATGTAAATTGCTCATTTTGGAGCTTGGAGGCCTTACTGGTGTTGACGGTGATTGTTTTTACCTGAAAGAACATATTCAATGATAAAAATGATTTATCACATATAGATTGGATAAATTTGACTAATTTTACTAGTGGTAATTCGTGTTTATTTTGTTACTATTTTGCGCCAGTTGAATAGACATGCCAGACACATAAACATGTCTTTGTGGCATAATGTGTCCTGAATTGTTTGTGTGTTTACCTAATTATATTTCCTTAAATATCTTAAGATTAAAAAAATAGGTATAAGCTTGACCAAACAACATGTTTGTGCATGTTTAAAATAACCCAATCTAATCATTGTTGTTTCGGAGGTGACATTTTTTGTTAACATGCGTATATACAACATTATTGCAAGGCCTTAAGCTTGTGTTGCTATTATTATTCAAAGTAACAAGTTTTACACAACAACTTTTTTCTTATAAACTAATTGAGCCTCTTCTGGCAGGGTCATTCCATGCCAAAAACAAGAGTCACTGCATACATCTTGAGTTTTTGCCATGACTTGCTTGGGGCTTAAATTCTAAGCTGAGATCACCACAGAAATCCATGTATTCCATTCGTTCTCCTAGAATGGTTCATCAAAGTTTTCATCACACCTCCTCCATCAAATTGCAAGTCATTTGGCATTAATTTGGCAATAAAACAAGAGCATTTTAAACAAATGTAATCTTAAGCAACTAACTCAGCACAGAGCTATTTACCCATTGTGTAAACTGAGAAACGTAATACTTGACATTTTTCTTTAAAATTCTAATTCTCCTTGTACTGGTGAAATATTTAAATTTCCCATTTGTCACATGGGCACTCTGGCAGGGACCACTGCTGCTGAGTGGTCTTAAAATAAAAATGTATTTCTGCATTCATTTGCATAATTCACCACTCCCCATTGTAAGAAATGAGTAACTGTCCCTAACCTAAAGTTTTGTGATATTAGTTTGCTTAAGTTTTTGCCCTTACTTTTTTGGATTGACTCCAATTTTGACTTCTTGAGAATTCTACCTTTGATGAAATTACTGGCGTGCCTACATGTATGATACGAGGCCAAAAAAAAGGTGACCCATGTGAAAGAAGGGAGAGTCACTAAAATTAACCAAACTTGACAGGACGTACAAGCAGTACCAAGACCGCTATTTTTCGTTGCATGAGTTATTTGTCCGTAAAAGTATATAATTGGATTATCTTAAAGTATGTTGTAATTTTGTTGCTTGCTTCATATTTAATGTGTTCGATTATTACATTTCATTGCCACAAAATGAAAACTTTACTATTTTAAGTGTCATTGTCTCTGCAAGTAAATCAGAGACTTTGTACTGCACATGTCTGTTACCACTAGTTCAATTGAGCAATCCAACAATTTGATTTGTAGAAATGCCTCCGATCAAGATTCAAAAGAATTATACCAGATTCCAGTTGATAGTGGAATAGCCTCTACTTTTCTGTAGCTGAGAGGTATAAATTGAGGGGATTAGTATAAAAACTTAGTCCGTGTATTTGTGGTATGATGGTGTCGCTATAATGCACGATAGCCATCCCTGGCAGTTGTTGGGGCACACTCACCGTCTCAATCAATAGCAAAGCATAAATCCTATACTTTCAAGGAAAGTGCAAACAATCAGGAATATTTTCAGTGAAGCAGGTGAAAAGCTGATTTATTAATATGATGATAAAATTCTCTGGCATTGTAACACACAGGTGACTGAAGGCTCTAAATTTATTGGTTTGGTAGGCAAATTTTTAAAACCATTCTGGGGTAGACACACTATGCGTCCCTCATAGTAATAAAATCCAAAGCATTGGTTCAAACACAATTTTGTATTGTAATTTGCCCTCAATTTTTTCAATTACAAAGTGCAATCATCCGTTTAGTGTTTGTTAATATCAGTGCACTGTATCAAAGTGAAGAATCTAGACTTATTTTATGGAAGATTTAATTGGCCTGCATGTTATGAGTCTAGCTGGGAAATCTCCGAGATGCCCTTGTTGGTGAATTATTTACGGCAGGCCCTGCCCGAGCCTGGGACTAGTGATTAAGACGAATTGAGTTGCTGGCCAGGTGGGGTAGTTTGTGGAGAGCGGGACCGAGAAGACACGATGGGGGGATCGGCGAACAATCTCGGGGAGCGCAAGCTAGGTCGCCAAAAGGTGGAGGAGGCGCCCGCGCGGGAGCCGGGTATAGGTAAAGTTAGATAGCGGGAATCAATAACGTAAAAGAGTTCATGATCGTCGATGTAAGGGTTGACTAGGACGATTTGGATCGTGACGAAACACGTAACTACTTTTATTTGAGTTGGCCAGTTTTCTTTCAACCCAATCTCCTTTGTATTGCGAGGAAGAAATCAAGATTTCTGGATATTTCTGCCCCTATTTTGAGTAATGGACGGAATCCAAACTCCGCCCATAACCCTACCATCAACTGGAATCTACTTTAAATCTAATTCAAATTACATCGACACAAAAAATAAAAGAAGTGAGGAGGGGTAATTTTGTATAACTTAAGGGTTCCCAACCTTGAGAGGAGAGGGCAATCATTTTCTTCCTCCGGTCATACAATTTAAGCATTAAAAACTCTCATCAGAAATAATTCATGCTTAGTATCCCTAGAGAAATTAAAGGGGAGCACCATTGAAGCTTTAGTCACAGGTAAAATAATCACTTGATCAATGGGATTGGCCACGTAATCACCAATGAACAGGTCGCGCTGGATGTTGATTCCGCAGATGTCGCATAGAATGGCATTAATTGTTTTGATGATCAGCCCAATGACTGATTTCACGCTCAGTCAAACTTTGACAGGCTGCTATAAGAATTAGAACATGATTTTTTTTGTTGATCTTGTTGACCTTGGAAATTCAGAAAGCTAGATGCATGGGCAAAATGACAGCAAAATCAAAGATGGTGAACCCACGGTTTTGGCATGGAATGACCCTGCGCACACATCTTTTTTTTATTTTATGTTGTTTAACCCTGTAGCAACACATCACAAATATCTTTTAAGAAAAAAACACTGCTTGAACGGTAAATCTGCTATGATTTAAATAAAGATTCCAACAAACCTGGAAATCAAGCTTGAAATGGAGAAGACACTGTAAAATAAACGTTCAAAATAAATCAGATCCCCCCCCTTGACAAAGGTACCACTTTTCTGTAAAAGTTAGGCTCCTTAACCTGTTAAAAAAGGGGGAAATGTTCACTGCAAGGTTACTCCATTAATGTGCAAAAAAAAATCACACAATAGTTACTCTTTCCCTGAAATGACGGTCATTTATAATTTGGACGACGAATTCCAAAATGACACTTTTGTGCATAGGATTTAACAATCG
>JAMKCH010014566.1:0-57619 GCA_023653785.1 Ophioderma brevispina
CGATATGTGGTCAATAATTATTGTAATAGTGTAATATGGTTTAAATATGTTCGTTGTATGGGTTCTCCTTTAACACCCACCCCCACTTGAACAAGCTGTGCTTTTGCTTTTTTTGGGATACTCCATGTGCACATACAGGTACATCTTATTTTGTCAGTCTACAAATGGCCACATGTTAACATGATCTTAATTTCCAGTGTGTTTCTTTAGTTGGGAGACAATTTAGAGCTTTCACCAATTTCCACAGTGTTCAATATCCATATACTGTGTGAAAATGTTGAACACCCTTCCCAGAGAGGGTACTTTGATATCCAAGATTTATATGGATCAATGGTTTATTCTCACACCGTACACCTCTTGATATAAAGTGATCGATTAAGCCAATTTATTGGTCGCGCCCAATATTTTAAAACACAAAAAAACACCATAAAATTAAAAAAAAATCTATCCAATTTTATCATTATCAGGTTTTGGACTTCTATATTTTCCCACACTTGGACTCCCAAAACTGATAATGGTAAACAGAGGGGTGTTTGCTAAGCCAAATTTTCCTTGCTTTTTGTAAATAGGGGTAATTGCTAAAGTTTTGTCCCTTGAAGCACACAAAATAGAGGTAATTTTAAATTTCTAAAGGCTCATATTTATGCTGTATACATAATGTATTTACACCAGTAAATACAGGGGAACAGAGGTATGTCCAGCCCCTGCTGCAAATTGAGTGTGTTTTTTTGCAGACCCATGTGCAAGTCTGTGGTCGTGAACCCTCATTTTCCCCCAATATTTATTGGTTCTCATTATGAGTTTAAAATATTCGTGTGTGACATAGCTGCTTGTATATAAAATGAATGTTTTACAAACAAAGGAGGAAAGTTTATGTTCCACAAAACATAGATGTTTGTTTGAATCCAAATAATTAAGAAGTTACCAATGACATCAAGATTTATTTAGTTCCTATATCACCCCAATGACTCATACAGTCCTAGTTTCTGGTAATATCTTCTGGCAGTCTTTAGACCAGTGCAGTAATGATGTGGGTGAATATTAATTTGAAGGGAAATAACTTGTCAACTTGGTGTATAAATATCCACAATCAAACTTTACCAAAGTGTCACACAGCAGCCTCCCAACATCTGGGGACGCAACCCCAACGTCCAAGGAATTCTTAAGTCATTTTGGACGTGTTTCCTGATTGGCAGAAAGCCTGAACTTTATGAGATGTGACTTTCTGATTTGGTAAAAATAATATGAAGGGGAAGGATTGATGAAGTTTGATTAGTATAAAAGAGCAAGATAGTTGTGTTAAGAATCGTCCAGTTTTTGTGAGTACATCAGACCGTAAGGTTAGGTCTGATTGTAAAGTCTACGCCAACTATTTTTGCTCAAGAATGAGATGGTGATGTGTAAATAAAAAAACAATTGCCAATTGCAAACTGCTTTTCGTCTGAGATGTGTTAGTTGTGTATGGAAAAAACCAGTTGACCTCTCGGAACCACTACAGACGCCCACAATTGGGCTCGACATGTTTTCACCCATATTTTTTGCAACTCGTCAATAAATATGGCTCAATCTCCAGTTTATACGCAAAATTTGTATCAGATATTTTTGGTGTTATGCTTCCATATTATGAAGAATGCCCATAATTTTTTTTCAAAAGGGGTGACCTTTTTGCCCCCTTGCGTCCCCTCCCCAAAAGGTGGGGTGGGGGAAATGGCCAAGTGGCCTTTTTACAAAAGAAAACTCCTAATGGCTGGGTCATCCAACCCATCATTGATAATTTTCCTCATTAATTTAAATCACACTTTCAATTGTTTAAAAAACCTTATACGCACCATTGTTTTTTGTTTTGAGAAGAAATGCTGTTATTAGTTTTAACAAGCCAGTGCCACAATAAACCACTTTTAGGAAAATATAATTGACCCACATACCAGTGGGCCTATCTTGGGCTGCTTTCAGGGCACACCCCCCAGGGTTTTATGCCAAAACCCCTGCAAATCCATCCTTATTTGGGCTATAGAGTTCCTTTCGTGCACAGTTTGGCAAATAATTATTTTTTTCCTTTTCTTGACCAATGACCCCCTTAACAACCAAGTTCCCATAGGGTTAGTGGCATTATTCTAGTCAATGCGTAGTCCAATAGGTAGGTTTTAATTAGCTATTTATCACATCTTTAAGATAATCGTTTTTGAGATCCTTGTTACAAGGATGATATATCTTAAAATTCACTTCGAGATTCGGCAATTTTAGTCTATACACACTGTTTATGTCAAAGTTTTAGTATCTTTTAGAAATGCTATTTTATGTCTATTATTTGGTTAGAAATAAGAACTAGAGATCAAAAGCTTGTTTACTTTTTGAGTATGATTTTTTTAAGTGGAAAATTAAATATCACAGCTTGAGAAAAGGCAATAAATACGAGTAAAAATATATTAGAGATTTCAGTTTGTGACTGCGATTTGTGCGGGTGATCATAACTTTTGAACGGTAACAGGCGTCCGATTTCGCAACAAAAGGCAATAGAAAGGTAACTTCCTTCCTCAGTTTCTATGTAGTTTTTATTTTTAGCCTCTGAAGGGTTTCCACCCTGAAACAAGTTTTTGGAAACAGGAGCCCTCCTGTGTTTTAACCAATTACACCCTTGAAGGGCTCCAGGGGCTGTCCAAAGGGCATGGAAACCAATTTGATAAATAAAAAAGCATGATTATAACATTCTAACATATTTATAAATGTCATTATTATTGTCATATTAATTATATATTACTATTGCATACCATGGTTTTTGGCCATCCTCAAGCAGTTAACCCCGAGCAACATCTTTAATTTTGAATGGAATCTGTTCATCAATGCGCTCTTTAATATGAAACTGACTTTTAACCTAATCTGATCACAAACCCTACACTTTAAACTGTGTAGGACATTTCGCCGATTGAAAGCGCTGCTCTTAAATGACGTTGCGTGACGTCAGAATATTTTGCGAAACATACAGGTTGTTGAATCATTAGAAATTTGTATTACATGTGTAGGAATCTGCATAAATTCCCCCACATGTGCAATCGTAAGAATAGGGTAGCAAATAACATTCTATCATTGTGGCTATTTTCCGCCTCAAAATCGGATATGATGAAGTTTCAGAGGATTTACTGCATCGTCCGTTCCAGTTTTTTCTCTCTTTGGGCCTTTTGAATCAGCTACAGTTTGACAATCATATTCAGCTTATTTCCTCTAATCATCTTTCAATATTTTTTATCATAAGTCCGACATTTTTTATGGCAAAACCTGTAGCTTTAATTGACCTTTTATACTCGTACCAAACCGATATTTGACTTGCCATTGGTTGTAATAACTTGTGGCGTTTTCCATTATGCATGATTCAACCCTTCGAAATTTGACTGTTTACTGCCTGCACCCTGGTTTAGTCATCTAGAGGACCCTCGTCTCCACTGACCGGCCACCGAGCGCGTAGCGCTTCGCGCCTCGTTGGCTATGTCACAGGGAGGGATGGACACAGGAGGACCGGGAGGGGGGTCCTTCTGGATGGACTAACCTGGTTGAAGAAGCCCCGATTGGGAGATGTATTACCACGGCACGCTATCTAGTGCTCAATTAATTTGTTGTAGCCTGAGTCCCCTCCCTCATTCATAACTAACAAACAATTTGCGGATAAGTCCATATGTTTTCAAGGACTGAGGATTTAGCGGATCAGTGAACAAATTCACATAGCTGCTTCAAACGGCGAGTGTTATAGTGCCCTATAGAGCCGGTGTCTCTTTTTACCCTAGATAACCCTGGTCGCAAAATGATGACTCCAACAATTAAATATTGGGTGAGACATAGTCAAGCCCAATATTTAAAAAACTCATAAGAAGACCAATAAATATTGGGTGAAAATCATCAATTTTATCATTATTATGCTTTGGATCCAATATTTTCCCACCATGGATCTTACTATAATTAGGCTAATGTTGGATGTGTGTATATTCGCAAAAGGCTCAGTCAGTTTTTTCGATCCAATTGCGCTTAACTCGCAATGAAAGATGCGTGAGGATACCGGACGGGTTCTATGCGATATTTGGACAAAATCTGTTCAGAAATGGCTGAAAAATCAGTGAAAATAAGGTCAGTTGCTACAGTAAATTACCATTTTTGTACGTGTTTACTAGCGGCCGTGTACCGAGGTGCGTGGCAACGGGTGGTTACGCGTGCCAACGGCGATTACCAAGAATACGCGATATGCGGTACGCAAATAACCGGCTCCTTATAGTGCAAACTGTGTAGGGAAAGAAAGAAATGGCTCACGAACCTGTTTGTTCTTTTCACTGTGGATTGTCATATCTTTTTTATACTACGGTTACCCCCAAGAGTTGTAAGAAAAAATCGGAAAATTAAGGGAGAAATATTACGTTATTAATTTTCGAAAATATGAACTCTATAGGACCTAAGTCTAGCACAGATATCTGCAACCTAGGAATAAAATACGATTACGGGATTTTTGTACGGGGGGGGGTCATCTCCAGATACGAGAACTAACTTTTGTATGGAGTTTGAGAGTTATGAGAAAATTATCTGGGAAATATGGAAACTACGGCTTACCCCACGGGATTACCTTTGAGAAAGAGTACATGGAACTTATATACGGATTAAATATTGAAGTTTTATATTTTAAAAAAATACGAGAAGAAATAAATCTACGCAAAGTGAAAAGGATGTAATAATTCAGTTGGACATTTGCCCTTTAGAAATCGGTAGCTACTACATGAGCTATAGGATATGATAGGTACTGGAATTTGAGTTATTAAAAGTGGTACAATACAAAATTTGCGACCCGGCGAGTCCTAAATTTCAGGGTTAAGGGTTTAGTTGCAGTGTCCTCGCCATAGTGTGTCACTTTTCTTTCAGTGTTCTCATTCCAGTGATCGCTCCCGTTTACCACACTCAACTAGTCAGCGGGCGCCCGCGCAAAGCGCGGGCCTCCCGCTAGTCCCTATAAATATAAAGATTGTTGTGATTGGATGTATACTGTTCACATGAGGCCATTTGGAAAACCTAAACTTAACAAATTTTCAACTAGTTGTACCACCTCACACACATAATTACGGACAAATACCGGGCAGTAAAAAAAAATGACCCGATTGAGTCCGTACGATTTTGATTTAAAAAAAAAAGTATATCCAATATAATGGTATCATCTGAAGCTTATTCAATCGGAATTTTCCAATCGGTTTTAGTATAGGCCAAGCTACAATCTTTGAATCAGTAGTCAGCTTTTCTCCTTAGCCACGGATTCCATTTGAATGCCGGGCAAGCCACCCAAATATACAATGTCTCCCCCAAAATGATAGGGAATGCCTATGTTTATGTCATACGTGGTCTCTTAAAGGTGTAAAGGCCTTTTAGTTGAAACAACGCTTTTTAAAGATGTGGCATATTTTGGTCTTCAAAGATAGAAAATACTACTTTAAACCTTAAATTCTGACTCCGAGATTTCCTGATGGGCGCCCTCCATTTTTCACACAAATCATGTTTTTTGCAGTGAACTACTTAAGCTCAAATCGAAGTCCTTCATATAGAAATCACTCTTTGTTATAACGTTCCGGATCCGGAAATTTTTTGTTTTACACAGTATCCTATGTCACTTGTATCTATACATAACTGTGATGCGATTGGGAAAACCGCCACATGGTGAAAAATTTATATTTGAGTATCATTGCAAAGTTTAAATATAAAGTTTCCATAACTTTTTACTTCTTTCTTCTATAATATGCATATCAAAAGTTATGCCTATCATCTGACAAAAATAAGTACAACATAACAGATTTTAAGTAAGTTTCTTTAATTTTTTTCAAAAAACTGTCCGGTGCGACATGTGGCGGGTTTTCCCAGATCACATCACAAATGTTTACTGCATGAAAACGAAAAATCTGATTCATCTCAAACTTTGGAATTCAGCAGTTAGGGAAATGACTCATCTTTAGTTCTATCTGGCTATTTCCAATTAATACTCAGAAAAATTATATTTTGAAATCTCTGAGTCAGCCTTAAAAAAGTCGAGGTCATTTTCCTTCATATGGTATGATTTATTCAACTCCTCCATAAACTGATACATGTATCAAGCTAATTCATTTTTCAAATGATTTTTATGAGTGATGAGGACGTAGAAACATTAAGAGGGCGTCAATGGTAAATTGTGACTGAATTTGATTGGCTTAAATAGCTTCACATTTATTCTGCAGTCAATTAATTGCCCGACTATCATCTGGACACTGATTTCCTTCGCTGAACACCGTTCATTTTAATGTGAATCCGTGGACAGAGCACAAAACCGCTACTGATTCAAACGACTGTAGCTCAATCTATACCTAACCGATGGAATGATCTTGCATGGTTCCCTTAAAGATTTGAACTTAGCTTTCAGATGATACAGATATGTTGGATATATGTTACGTACAATTCAAAATGGCAGACACAAATCAGGTCAAGTTTTTTTTTGACCACCCTGTATTTTGATTCAGTATGTTTTTTTCAATGAACGTTTTGTTCATGACACACAAAAATGTCAACGCCATGTGTTCCCCAGTGTGCAATGACTCTTCCAATTCGCAGCACTGCACATTTTCACAAAATAGGAAATTTCTTCAATTTTGCTCTCAAGTGATAGTCAGGCCATTTGGAAGAACAAGATATAAAATACATCCCCCAAAACAAGATAGGGACTTGATGTGAGGATAAAACAATCATGTAATTTGAAGCCAACTTTTTAAGTTTCCATAACTTAATCAACAATGTGTATTTACATGAATATTTTTGACTCGTACTCACTGATATTAAAACCACAAACGGTTATGACCGGTCAAACAGGTGCATAGCGTGAGAAACATGCAACAGAGTGCGTGTTTTTCTGTGTTAAAGCCACTATCTCGTCTGCTGAATTTTCAACATCGCCGGCGACGTTTCTGTTGATTTACCGCAAGGAGCATTTGGTCTTAATCATTTCGGGTGAGGGATTTTGTAATAAAAGCTTTTACAACCCATGCAAAATATCGATTTTGAAAAACTTGAAGGCGCACTATTTTTTCAATTTGGCCATTGTCTCTTTATTCAGAATTAAAACCACTGGATGAGTTCTGACACCAAAATGGGGCTTTCCATCATGATCCTCAACTAATGAACTTTCCTAAGAGTTTTTCCTAATTTGACCTCTGGATAACCTATGACCTAAAATGGTGATCTCCAAAACGTTGCCTCTAATAGAAAGGTACCTTTCCCAGTTTCATAATTGGACATCTTGACCTTTGATACAAAAATGGTGACCTCCAACAATTCCCACAGAACAAAAGTATTCCCCAGCAACAAAGTTCCATTATTTGACCCTGAATGACCTCTTACTCCAAAGTGATGACCTCCATGTTCTGCAGACCAAAAGCATCCCCTAAGTTTCTTAATTTTCGGTGTGGTGACATCTGGCCCCAAAGGGTGACCTCCAGTTTTTAGTGGCGCGCCGCCCCTCTTTTTCTGGGGGACAGTGAAATCTGGGGGGCAAAAGTGGAAATTCTGGGGGGGGGGACAATATGGACAATTTGAAATTTTTCACCAATTTTGGCCCAAATCGCTGATTTTTTGTAAAAAAAATCGAATTACTGAATTTTGCCCCAAATCCTTCATTTTTCTTTCGACCAGGGGGGCAACTGGGGGGGGGCCAGAACAAAATTTGGGGGGCAATGCCCCCCATGGCGCCACCACTGCCTCCAGTGATTGTGACTTGGGCTAGTGACGAGTGAATCTGGCCGGGTAATTGATTTGCAGGAAGAGGGATTTGTAATTTTTTTCCAGGAATACCCTTTTAATCAGTAACTGTAATGTTGGGCCTAATCTGTGTACACTTCAAATAGAGCCCCTACCAGCAAGTGATCTGTGTTGACATCTTTATGTGGAGAGCAGTTTGTAGAGAAATACCCCTTTAAATTGCTATAAACTTCAACCCATATCCTATCATTTAAAATTTTGGATACCCCACTTTCCCCCAAAATTGTGCTGATAAATAAAAAAAAAAATTTCATGAAGTATACATTTGAATCTTGGCACAAAAGCCATTGTAAGAATTTCTTTTCCACCAAAATATTAACCAAAAGAAGAAAGAAAAAAATTAATCCCATATTAATCTTACCACGAAAAACTATAAAAAATACTTTAGCACATTGGTTTGCATTATCAGAAGAAACCTACACCATTTGGACATTTGATTCCTTTCAAAGAATTCACGTGCGTATCCTTCACAATTGAACAAAGGTCATGACCTTTTGAGGAAGCACAAATAATTGTATTTAGGAAATGTATTTTTGCAGCTTGTGACTGTACACGTTGGAGAGCTGGATATATTTTTTAAGGTAAGAATATGAAATTTGGATCAAACACTCTGGTTCATATCATCATATATTGACTGAGATTGACAGGGAATGTGATGAATTGATCATGATCCAACAATTTAAGTTCATCGCTGCAAGGTAGCTACGTAATGTAGGACTTGTGTGTGTCACCACCACTCTTAAATCTCCCACTGTGATTGGAAACTTTAAGGTAGGATGGCCTACTCAATATGTAAAGTTTGTAATGTTAGTTTTGAATTTCCCATTCACATAAAGAGGGCCCTTTGAGAATTGTCATGTTTTTTTACCACCTTTTAATTTTATAGGTGGTTACCCGCGTCATGGGTTCCGATTTTTCAATCGTGTGTGAGTGCAACAAAGTCGTAACTCCATTTTGTAATAAAATTGGATGATTAGCCCAATCCGACCTCGCCTATTGACTGCTTAGTAGGCAGTTTTTTGTGGTAAGTGTGGTACCCCGACATGGTCCGATTTTTCATATCGTTGTGTGAGTTGCAACAAAGTCGTAACTACATTTTGTAATAAAATGGATTGATTCAGCCAAAATCGACTGCCTAGTGATGTTATAGGCAGTTTTTGTAGTAAAGGTGTGTTACCACGATTCATGGTTCCGAGTTTTCATATCGTTGTGTGAGTCAACAAAAGTAGTAACTCCATTTTGTAATAAAATTGGATTGATTCAGCCCAAATCGACTGCTATTGACTGCGTATTAGGCAGTTTTTTGTGGTTAAGGTGTGTTACCCCGATCATGGTCCGATTTTTCATATCGTTTTTGGAGTGCCAACAAAGTCGTAACTACCTCTCCATTTTGTCATAAATTGGGATTATTCAGCCCAATCGACTGCCTATTGACTGCTTATTAGGCAGGTTTTTTTTGTGTAAGGTGTGTTACCAACCCCACCACCCCCGATCCTGGGTCCGATGTTTCATATCGTTTGTGTGCGGGCAACAAAGTCGTAACTCCATGTTTGTAATAAAATTGGATTGATTCAGCCCAAAGCGACTGCCTATTGACTGCTTATTGGCAGTTTGTTTTGTGGTAGGTGGGTGTTACCGACCTTACCCCCCGATCATGGTCCGATTTTTCATATCGGTGTGTGATTGCAACAGTCGTAACTCCACAGTTTGTAATAATTGGATTGATCACGCCCAAACGACTGCCTTGACTGATTTCTTAGGCAGTTTTTTTTGTGGTAAGGGTTGTTGTTACCCCCGATCAGGTCCGATTTTTCATATCGTTTTGTGAGTGCCAACAAGTTCCGGACTCCCATTTTGAGTAAAATTGAGTTGTTGCTTTATAAACGATTTTGTAAATACATGTAAAACACAAATTTTAAGCTCAATAACACCATTCACAGGTAAATGGAAACATATTTTACTTATAGCCTCCTCAATTTCACACATATGAGAAAATAGGCTCAGCTTTCTCTTTTCTCTGACAACCCAAAATTTTGAACCCTTCCAGTAAAATCTGGGGTTCTAGGGAAGAGGCTGTTGGGCGATCATGTCATGAACCTTCAGTTGAAAATTTAAATTAAGGTGTTTGCGTCGTCATACAACCTATCGTAAATTCCGCTTACATAGATATATGTTACTTAAAGTGTGGTTAGATAACAAATCTTGAAAACAATAAGGCGGTACATTACTCAATTGTGAGGCTTGAAACTTTTAAAAAGTGGCATGGTTTCGCCCAATGTTACTACAGTAGTCTATGAGAAAATTGAAATTTGCAGCACCACATTTTTGCATTCATAGTGAAAAAAGCGATTCGTAGAATTTTTTAATTTTCACTTATGTTCAGGTTTTGAGTGAAGATCTTTTCAAAAATGTTAATAAAAAGAGGGGTGCCAGGAGACTTTTCCAGATAAATGGCAAAATAGTCAAAAAAAATGTCCAAAAAACTGTCATTTTGGCCCCGCATGTCAAATCCTGAGATGCATGCCCATTTGGTGCGTACCATCGCGTTGAAAAAGCGAGATCTAACGCTAGTTGTCGCTTAAACGGCAAGACGCTTCTCTTGTGGCCGATAACAAAATGGAAATCCTTACCTTCTGGGTTCTGTTCACAGATTATCTTACTCTAAATGTATTTTTAAGAAGCATTTAACCAAAATATTTAGGGCTTCCATTATGTCAAGCTTGAAATGCATGGGGGGGTCATGTTGTTCACACCTCAGTTTTAGTTTTTATTAATATCCGTCGTAGTGTTGTCCCGAGTTTGGGTTCGATGTATAAGTGGATTTAACTAAATCCTAAATCAATATGCATTATTAATCAACATTTATTTATTTATTTATTTATTTATTTTTCTATGGTTGTGGTATTATGTCAATAATCCCCTCCCCGAAAAAAAATGGTAGGGATCTGAGAACTGGTGTAAGCGTCTATATGCAAACGTAATTTGACATACTTGAGTCTTTTTTGGTAAAATTACAACAAAGGTCAACGGTTTCCTATGTTGAAGGAAAGGGCAGATTCCCAATAGGCCGCTTGAGGGTCTAAAAACTTTCGTAAACCGTCCAGGAAAAGCACGAACTGGGCCTGGGGCTTCCCGCTGCACACAACACCCTATACACCCTACACACAACCCGTCCCTACTTTGTGGGGTCTTTGTAGAACCAAAAAAAGGTTCGGTGGCCAAGAAAATTGGCTCTTTGTAAAATCTTTAAACTCTAGAACCTTTAAAGGTATGTTAGAAAGCACTCTTCAGCGTGCAGCGGTTCTTTGGTAGAACAGAAAGAAACAGATTTTTTCGGCTACGAACATAGTTTAGAACCAAAGCGTTAACGTGAACAGATAAAGAACCTTGAAGGTTCTCATAGAACCTTTATGGTATAGAACCTTAGCAGTCCTTAGGGTGCTAAATATGGACAAAAAAGTGTTCTAAGTTGAAAACCATTTTTTTTTGTTATGAGTGTTTTTGACATGTATTTTTTCACATCCTTTCCTACATAGGCTATCTAATTTACAGGGTGAGCTCAAAAAAAAAAAAACTTGACCCTGAATGCGTGGTCCCAACCATTTTGAATTTTTTCAATAATAGATATCTAACTATGTGGTATCTGCGGAATGCTGATGTCTTATTCTTTAATTTGCTGCAAGCTCATTCCAATCGGTAAGTATAGGCCGAGCTACAGTCTTTCGAATACTAATCTGCAGTGATAAATAAGCCTATTTTTCTTTTCTTCTGGACACGATTTCCTTTCCTTCGCTGACAACGCCGGTCATTTTCAATGTGAATCCGTGGGGACGAGATCATAAAACCGTACTACTTGATTCAAACGACTGTACTTCGGCTATACCTAACCGGATGTGAAGACTTTGCTGTAAATTAAAGATAATGAACCCACTTTCGATATACCAAATATTTTTAGATATCTATTCTTAACAATTCAAATGGCGGACACAATCAGGGCCAAGTTTTTTTACCTCGCCCGGATTATAGGCTATCCTGATATTTCTACTATGGTCGTACTTCCACTGGGTGCCTGATAACGCCGGTCTCTTCGTTTGTTTGAAGTTAGAGACTGTTCAGTTCCTTTTTAATATTTGCTGAATTAGGGATTTTCTTTTAAATAAAAGAATGTCCTTTTTTTTCCCGCTCACAAAACATTTTTGTTATGACGAAAAGAAAGGGCATTGTCAATTCTGTCATTTGCGCTTATCAACACATCGCATTTGTACGCAACTGGAACAAGCCAGTTGTCCGCGAAATCTGCGTGTGCGCTGTATGCAGATTCAAGCAAGGCGCAAGGTAAAATTTGAAAGACGCATGCGCAGTAGCTGAGCTAGTTCTCGACGACGCAAATACCGTTTAAAGAAATTTTTTTCAGCATAATTGTCCAGAATGTTCTACTATTTGATTGAAATTTGTTAACTGCCTATGGCAGTAATGACTGATTGCATTTGAACTTTGAACCAGATACAAACCAAGGGAAGAATCCAAAGTAAATGGGTGGTAGTTTTGTTTTGATTAAATACTCTCTTATATTGCCATTTTATTTTGGTACCAATTTGTTTTCAAGAAACATTCAGATTCATATGTATGATCACAACACCATAAATAACGTGAAACAGTAATCCAGGCCCCCACTTCAGATTAGTGGGTTTTTTTTTGGTGACCCTCGCCTAACTAAGTATACCCTAAAACGAGAGAAAAAGTCGAGATCTGGGTGCAAATCGATGGTTGCTTATCAATTTGTATACAAATCTGTAGAATATCAAAAATGTTGTCACTATATGTTATTTGATCGACAAACCAATTTTTAAACACCGTATTCTTACTGGAACACCTGACTGAAAAGTGCGGTGACCTCCAGGATCCACAGAGCATGCTAGTCTTCGTGTTCTCATAGCTCGAAAACTTTGGGGATACTACCCTAATTTCATGATTTTATTTGGGTAACAAGAGATATGATGATCTTCAAGAAATGTTCGCTTAATGTATGAGATGTTCCATTGAGGAGAAAATGAAGTTTTCATCTCGCCCATTTTGTACAGACAACGATGGGACCAGGATTTAGTGGTGTAACACCTGGTAATAATTTTCATCCAAAGGAACTTGAGAGGATGTCAATTGGGTGTCCAATGAACCAAAATAAGTTTTTGTGTGTTAACGCAAAAACGCAAATAAACCATGAGCCATTTTTTGCTAATTGTCAAGCTGTTATCCCACATCTCAGACATGTGTTTGGAATTTTAGTAATGCCATGAATTGCATAGTTGGTAGGTAACAGTTGACAGTGTGAGTCAAAAAGAACTAGGACCGTAGACTTATTTTTATCAAAAAAGAATTGAGCTTGACTAAGAAACGTTTTACATATTCGAAACAAACATTGTTCTCCACTCGTTAGAAAAAAGAACCAACGGAAAATTCATCATTCTTAACCATTGTTATGCCTGATCTGCCGAAAGGACCCATTTATCAAGCTGTCCACGGAAACTGAAGCTGATTCTTGGGTTCATTCTCATAGCTTGTCTCACTCGAGAATGTTAGAGTGGGCCCTGGCAGTCCTTCCTGATGCTTCATGTTGCATGTTCCTGTGGTTCCATAGGATGGAATTTTGTGACCAGTTGCCGAATAATAACATGTTTGCAGGTGTACGGGTTTGCTTGCGTGAACGGCAAGGCAAACATCTCTGAACTCAAGGGATATGGTTGCAAAGTAAGTTTCAACTATAAAGTTTGTTGTACATCTGGATAAGGAGGGACAATAATATAGTGCTTTATCACTGTAAAACAGTCTCCAAGCGCTGTTTTGCCATTATTATTACGCTGCATTAGGAAATCGTCCACTCATTTCGCTTTCATCTAGGTGCTGCAGGCCAAGCGCACATCCCTATCAGCATATTAGATTGTAATATCACCCATCACATGACAGCTCCCTAGATTTTGCTTGGGTCGGCGAAGGGGGGGGGGGGCATTGAGATTTTTTTTCATTTCATTTCCTTTTATTCGGAATACATCAACGGATAAAAACACAGAAAAGAATACATAAAGTACACTATTACAAGACGCCTTACAGGCCGTCTGTTCTGTTTTTGATGCGTTTCTTAAGTTAGGCGGTACGCCCTAAACGTACTTTGTCTTAAGTTTCTTTCTTTTCTTATTTTTTCTTTCTGACAATTTGCTTTTTCTTCCCCATATTGATCGGGATTGAAACCACAATTGGTCCACAAGCATGGTTTGGTGAACGGTTTTCAAAAAGTTAGGCTTTGTGGGGTCAAAGGTCACGTAGGGGACACAGACGGTCAAGTTATTACCGTTTGTGTAAAATTTAAAAACAGGTCAAATGAAAATCGTTTAGGCTCATCTCATAGGACCTGATGAGAGGGGTCAATAAAAGTCAAACAGGACTTCATCACTTGGACCATGGTTTAGGGGTCAAAGGTCAAAAATACTTCAAATGACGTTACACTTCAAATCACTACTCCTTCCACAGATATGTAACCTGGATCGTTTAAGTCATGCATATGAATTAGCTTTAGACCCTTTACAAAAGTTAGGGGTCAAGAGGCCAATATGGGGTCATCGAGGTAACAGGGCAAACATATTTACTGTGTGTTAAAATTTAAAACAAGGTCAAACAGAAAATCTGTTTAGCTTCCTCTTGCATAGGACCTGAGGAGAGTGGTCAATAAACGTCAATTACTTTGACTTCATCACTTGACCAGATGGTTTAGGGGTCAAGGTCAAAATATCCAATTACGTACACTTCAAATCGCCTGGCCTCCTCCTACAGATTAAGCAAACATGATCGTGTGGTCATTGATATGAATAGGCTTGAGCCCCTTACAAAAAGTTATGGGTCAAGAGGTCAAATACGGTGGTCAGTGAGGTCAACAGGGGTCAAACAATATTTAATGTGTGTAAAATTTTAAAAATGAGGTCAAATATGAAAATCTGTTTAGCCATATCATAAAGGACTTGATGGAGGTCAATTAAAAGTCAATCATGATCCTATCACATGACCCATGGTTTTAGGGGTCAAAGGTCAAATACTTCCAATACGTACACTTTCCAATCACTACTTCTCCCTACAGAGTAACCTGATCGTGAGAGTCATGTATATGAATTAGCTTGAGGCTCTTTACAAAAGTTATGGTCAAGAGGTCAATATGGGCGTTATCTGAGGTCACAGGGGGTTCAAACATATTTACTGTGTGAAAATTTAAAATTAGGTCAATTTAAAATTCTGTTCGCCCATACTATGGACTTGATGAGGTGTCAATAAAAGTCAATTTTTTCCATGACTTCATAACACTTGGACCCATTGCTTTTAGGGGTCAAAGGTCAAAATAACTTCAAATGAAGTTTGAATTTCAAATCACAACTCCTACAGATTGGTAACATGAGTGTGTGACTTATGCATTAATGGACTTGAGGAATTTACAAAAGTAATGGGTAGAGAGTGGTCAATTTGGGGTCATCTAGGTTTATTCTGCCCCGCATCTAACTGACACGTGCTCGGGGGGGCAAAAGAGCACTAAGTCTAGTTCTTTCTTCTGTCTTTCTTCTGTCTTCTGGCAAACACTTCAAATGCTTCTGGTTTTGTCATGGTTTGACATAATCTAAACCAGACTTGCACCAAATGACCACTGAGTCTTCACGTTTATGACATATGACTTGGACCCCTGTCGGGGTATACTAGGGGTCACAGGAGTTCAAAAGTGTGATTTTCTGAAACTGTATCTCCTCCTACAGTTTACCTTGGCATGGTTAACGTGGACTGGCATGTGAAGCAGCTTAAGGACCTCTCACAAAAAGTAGGGCGAGAGGTCAATTTGGGGGTAATTAAAGGGGAAAATTCGGTCTGAATGTGAAAAAAATTCTCAAAAAATCTTCAAAAATAGCTCTCTGCTATATGCAACGTTGCATATACCGGTCACATGACTTCATCATATGAATGAAAGCCTAAAACGCCTTCACAAACGGTGTGCACGGCATGGGGGGTCAAAGGTCGTTAAGGGTGGTTGGGAACTCCGGTTCAAAAAAACCTAAAGATTTACACTTTTTTATTTCAAAATGTTAAAACATAGTATGAGTAACAAACTTCAAGAGTTAGTGTTACCTGCTGTATGCAAGATATTTTAGTTTGGGGGTCAAAGGGGTCATATTTAAGGTCATTTTAAGGTCTTTCCGGTTTTTAGGACTAATAACTAAAGAATTTTTATTCTCCAGAAACAAGCTTAATCGATTTTTTAAAATTTTTAAATTGGAACAATGCTTTTTGCAGGGGATATGAGGTTTTTTTTTCATATGGGGTCAAAGGTTCATGAAGGGGTCAAATGGTCAATTTTTATAAAAAAATTGCTAATGTACAAAAGACCAAATTGGCTATATCTCAGCCTTATAGGAAGACAGATAAAAGGTCGTATTGCTGCAGTGATTGTACATTAATGCGTAAAAGAGGAGGTCTATGATAGTCTCGGACCCCAAAGGTCAACGTTCAAGGGTCACAGGTCAAAATCTACAAACAAGTCCGATTGAGTGAAATTTGTCAGGGATTTAATCCTCGTGGCATCATAAATACTATCAAGTACGTTGACCCCATCCGGGACACAGGGGTCACCTGATAGGGGTGAAAAGTCAAATCCCTGACATGCTTGGATTGAGTTGAAAATCAAATAAATTGATCCTGTAAACGTTGTTAACACGTTTATTTAAATACATTATTGACATTTGTGAATATGGTTGAAGTTACAGGGGTCAAAGTCAAGTCCCCCCTCAGGGGTAATTAAGGGGGATCACATCCATTACAATATGCCTTGTAAATTAGATTTGTCCCCAGGTCTAGTTTCCACTGTGGTCCATCTGGGATGAGCCTAACATACTTTACTGGTAATACGGAAAAAACAGGCACATATAACATTTTTAACTATAACATCATCAGCAAGAAAGTAAACTAAGTATCTGGCCCAGGGACACAAACGCGTTGGCCCACGGCGGGGCTCAAACACTCACAGCCTAATGATCACGAGTCCTGCCCCACTTTCCACTGGAGACCACACACATCTCAAAATAATTTCAAAACCAAATATATATATCGTCTAGTAAATATAACATTCTGATGCATCACTGTAATACTGATGTTAACCCTTGTTCAACTGCAAATTAATATGATCTAAGGCTTTATGTAATTGGAAGTTATCCTTTTCGGTCATTTAGCACAAAAAATGTGGACGGTTCCAAAGTTTGGGGGGGGGTCAGGCGTTGTCCCGGTCAAAGTCTGAAGGTAGGGGTGGTTGCCACCTTTCTATACTTTACTGTGGAACTTGCAGAAAATGGTTTACTTGATGCTAATGTAAGCAAATAATGATAATTATTTGTATTTTTTTTTTTCTTCTTTTTTTAGAGGGATTAACATATTACATGCTACTTTGGCACCTTCATTGCCAAATTAAGTAACCCATTTTGATTGCATGAACGGCACAAAAAAAGGTTGAAAAAAATCCTTGATTTTGGCGATTTGCTTACAAATTTGGGGGGGACCCGAAATTCCTGGACTAATCGGAGACCCTAAAAACAGACCAGGACCTCTAGTAGTTAAAAGTACAGTATTTCAACAATGCATTTTATATTCCCTTGCACTACTTAGAGCAAGAACTTCAAATCAATCAGTGCTCGTAACATTTTTGAAGCACCCCTAATTCGTGAATAGGTTTGCCATCAAAGTTTCAGAGTCAATAAAATCAATATTCCCCCCTGGATGCATTTTGTTGTCATTTGCCAATAAAATCAGTGAAAATTGAATAAAAAATCCAAAATCCAAAGAAGAAATCTTTTTTCACAAGTTGGAACCCATGATCTTGTTGGGTCCAATGATACATAACAACTTTTCTTTAAAAACTTTTCCTTTCCATGATTTTTTTTTTCAAAATATATATTTTTGGAAATAAGAAAAACAGGGACAATCTAAATTAATTGACAGAACATACTTATAACTCTTAACCATCGTTATTGAAAATCGTGCAAACTTTGCATCTTGTTACATTTTTGTTTCTAGACACTTCAAAGGTACTTCACTCTAAAATCGAGCTCGCTTTATACTTAGACTTCCAAAATCCATGCTGTGCCATCATCCAAAAGATTGAGAAGTTTCTCCTCCTCCACATTCGGCTCTGAGGACTTTGAGTGACCCAGTTGGTCTACCATGTCTTCATGGGTTTTGCTTTGAATTGTTTTAGACACCTGGTATAAAGCTATACAGGACATACCAAGTGATCTGCCCAGCCTGTAAGAAACCTGCACCTATTCCTAAAGAAGGCATCAAGGGATTTCCTGGACATTTCTTGGTTGACTAACTCAAGGCAACTTGCACATGGAGAAAAAGGTGAGTAAGGTATACAACTTTTTTCCAGCAATTTGTTATGTTATCAGGCGGTGGCGGCCAAGCCTCATTCAATTATTAGCAACTCACAAAAATTCAAAGAAATTACAGCAATACTGAGTACACAAACCAATTTGGGTGCTTTGATGTGGTCGGTAATGGGTGTTCCCATGACCCCACATCGACCCCTCAGTTCCTAAATTCGTTATTCATACAACAAAATTCATAAATAACCTTCCAGTGGAGTTGATTCTTCAACTCCAACGGTTTTGGAATAGAAAATATTCCTTCACAACATATAAAAAAAAAAAATTCGAATTTTTCGTCAAGATTTCGCTTTTACGTGTTAAACCATGGCGACGTCTGAAATTAGGATTTCTTCTTGGCCGCCCTCCCCTGTTATGTATAGCATAGTAAGTTTGGAAATTTCCACAAAAGACAAGATTTAGGGCTAAAAATTTAAAAAGGTTGGTTTTCCAAAATATACCATGAATACATGCATATATAAGAATTAAAAGGGGGAGGGCGGATTTAAGTCTCTAAATTCTTTTCATCTTGAGAGAATGTGCCTTCCCCCCAAAATCCCATCTGTAAATTTCAGCCTCACGACCGAAATATTTCAACCCGTTTTTAAGTTGTTTTATAGCTAAACCACATGATTTTGTAATCCCCATAGATGGACTGTGTAAAATTATTATTGTCGACACAAAATGAGGCATATTTTGTGGCTCATACTATCCAAACCAACCCTCCTTTAGCCCTAATATTTTCATAGTGGTAAAATGAGAAAAATAGTATCGTTTCTTCTGATACCAAACTTTTGACACTTCTGGTAAAATCTGGGGTCCCTGTGGACTAGGCTATTAGCGATCGGACCATTGACCTTTAAAATCTGATTTAAAAAATGCAGAGCTTTTTCATCATCTTTTCAACTGCCTCAACCATCATCATGGGAACTGAGAACCGGTAAAAATGATAACAGTTAACTTACATTCTGGTCATAATGAGTTAGGACAAGGAATAATCAATAAAGGGAAGGAACAGTCTTTCCCTCCCAGAAATGTGTGCCAGCCTGGATACAGCCATTTTAAAATAGGTCATCTGCTTCTTAGCTCTTAATTTCATCATTAGGCATAGCTATTTCTCATTCATGCCTTGATTATCCGGTATAAAAACCTATCTGATCTGGGGCTGTGCTGATTGGATTTGAACCACTCAATACTATTTTATTATGTGTGACTCACATTGCTGAAGCGGAGCTGGTGAGAATGCCAGTGCTTGCAATTTGTCAGCACCGCCTTCTCTTGTTAAAGAGACATGAGGAGATTTCCAGAGAGGAAGCGCCCCCAATTTTTTCTCGAACCTAGAATTTTTCTATTTGGAATGCTTACCAATTATATCATCCTGAAGGTAAATAAGCCGAGATGACCATCCGTCTTATATGTAATAAAAATGATGCTTTAAGGGTAGTTTCTGTCGTGCAACGCAGCATATCCAAAAGCAGTAGGTTAAATATCTACATGGTGAAAGACAAACAAAAGATGTCACGATAGCAAAAAGCAAAGATAAATTCAAAACAATAAGAAATTTGCGAGTTAATTTCCATTAATATGACACCCTTTTAGTAAACCAATAACACCTATCCACAACGTTCATACAGGTAGTGTGGAATACTAACTACCGAATCCAAGTAGAAAATTATGAGAGAAAAAATTACATTAATCCTAAAAAAAATCTCTCCTGTCACTTTAAAGAGTGACCTATTTGTTGATCCGATGCCCTATGACACGAGCCTCCGCATTTTCTGTGTCTAGTGGAATGGGAAAAAAGCGTAATCAGAAATACAAAACGGCCTGCAAACCCGGATTAGGAACATCTGCCCTTCTATTTGTCCCTGTCCGGAATCATGCGTGATTGTTTTAATGAAAGCATAATTTTTTATTTCTCTTATTCCATACTTCTGCAATTCCACCCCTCCACCACAATCCAATGTTGGGATATTTAGTAGAACATTTTATGAGTCAGGAATGCAAAAATATGGCCCAACATTTTCTGACCAAGATTATAGAATCCCACTCTTTGTTCTGCATTACATATGCTATCTTCTTAAGAGAAGTCAAATGGCAAAGGATGTGGCCCTGGTTAAATGTTTATGTTTTTAACATTAATACTGTTATATATTATGAGATGATGAATAAAATGAGAGAAGGTGACTTTTTAAAGCACTTAACTATTTCTGACTTGGAACATCTCCAGGCGAATAGGGCGGATACTGGGCGCTGTTTTATGATGTCACGGTGTTTTCCATTCTTCGTCTAACCCCAGGGCCCTCCATTGGACGATTGCGCCAAATTATTGTTCTGCCATCCAGTGCCATCTGCCATCTCATACGTCATCAGAATTAGCGAAAACATGGCAGAACTGGTTGCTGTATGTCCACTGCATTATGGGGCCGTTGTTATGTCCCTCAGCTGTCGAAGCTCTGGTAATATTCCCAACCGCGGAAGCTCTAAACTGAGCGTGATGAATGAACGTGAAAATTGATTACAGGAATCGGCAGACTGTTACAGTCAGAGGCCTGGCCAGATCCGTGGCAAAACTGGTAACCGTGACGTCATCGCGAAACCGTGTTGACAAACTGTTTAAAAAGTTTTCATTGTGGAGCTACTTGGGTGGGTGATGTTTTCAATCTTCTCTCTCAGTGCACCAATTTTTTTAACCAAATGCAATTTAAATGAATCACCACATTTTCCCTTCAAATTGATACCAAATATAGTGCCCATTTTGACTTCTCTTTAAGTATTCTCTAATCCAGTATCCTCAAGGTAACCTGGCCATAGTTTTTGCTGGGTACCTGATGATCTCTGTTTAGGCTCTCAAAATCAATTACCAAAACCATTTCTTTCTGATAGTGATAAAATGATCGGCCAGCACTTAAAGATGCCCCATCCGATTACAACATATTTGTCTTTGTTTCATGGGAAAGGCCATCACAACCATACCTCAACTCCAAGGGTTTATTTGAATCTGATATACCATTTTAACGTGAGTGGTAATTTTTCTTCATTTCCCCTCACCACCAAACAAAACTATGACCAAATGTATTATACACTTAAAACCCCTTGAAATGGGCTAAGATTAACTGAATTGGGGGAAGCTGTTCTCTGTTTTTACATTTTGTAACAAAACCTTTCTATATGGGCAAGTCTTTCGAAGTAGTATTTATCACAACTGGATTAATGTTGGGAATGTAAGACACCAAAAATATCCAAGGAGTTTTATGAACAAAACAATGCTGCTGCTGCTGCTGCTGCTACTACTGCTATTCAAGGTAGAGATAAAGATGAGGAAAAACAAAGGAAGAAATATTCGAAGATGTCATTATTGGTGGGGATTGCACCCACAGCAAAAGGGCACTTCCTCTTCAGGGGTGACATACTTGTCGATTTGTTAAGACTCCACTTTTTATCACATAGCTGTTGTGCAACCAGTGGTTTGTGGTTCAGAACCCATGACCATGTACATGCCATAAATTTTCATGTTTTGCCGCTGATTTTTCATGTTTCCTGTCCGATTATCTGATACATCCTTAATCCTCTTATTATCATTAGTATCTGCAGCAACTTTCCCTTCACACCCACACTTGAACAAGCTGTGCTTTTGCTTTTATTGGGATAATCCATGTGCACATACATGTGCATCTTATATTGTCAGCTACAAATAGGACTACATGTAACATAGGTCATATTTCCATGTGTCCTTTAGTTTGGGAGTACAATGTCGGAGCAGTTCAACAATTTCACAAGTGTTCAATATCCCTACACACTGTGAAAATGTTGAGCCACCCCTTCACAGAGAGGGTACTTTTGATGTCCAAGGATTTATATGGATCAATGGGTTATTCTCAAACCGTAAACCTTTTGGTAAAAAGAGGGGTGTTTTATAAGCCAAATTTTCCTTGTTTTTTGTAAAATAGGGGGTAATTGCTAAAGTTGTCCTTGAAAGCACATAAAATAGAGGTAATTTTAAATTTCTAGAAGGATCATATGTTATGCCTGTATACATAATGGATTTACACCAGTAAATAACAGGGGAAACAGAGGTAAGTCCAGCCCCTGCTGCAAATGATGGTGTTTTTTTGCGGACCCATACACAAGCCTGTGTCATGCAACCCTAATTTTCACCCAATATTTATTGGTCTCGTTATGAGTTTTAAAATATTGGGCTCGACTATGTTTCACCCAATATTTTTGCAACTCGATCAATAAATATGGGCTCAATCAATCCAATTTTATACCAAAATTTGTAATCAGATATTTTTGGTGTTATGCTTCCATATGAGGAAGAAGACCCATAATTTTTTTTTCAAAAGGTGACCTTTTTGCCCAAACTTGTGCCTCCCCAAAAGGGTGGGGGGGGCAAATTTGGGCCTTTTTACCGAAATGTTAAACTTTTTGACAAAATAGCATAAAAAACCTAATTTTTGGCTAGCTCCACTTGCAAAATCATTTTTTGGCCTTTATGCGCCATTTTTAGGGAGTTTTTTGGGCCTTTTGGAATCCCCCCAGTTACAGGGGAGCGAGAAAATATTATTTGAACAAGGCGGTTCTCGAACCACAAGTCTCGCCTGCTTTCGCGTATAGCTGTAAGACAAAGAGCAGCACACCAGATTGCAACTGTACAAGTAGAGTGTTCCCAAAGAAGTTGTGCAAGCAGATACAGTGAAATTTGAGAGAAATTCATAGCCTAAAAAAAATCTCCTCCTGTCACTTTAAAGAGTGACACCATATTTTTTGACGATGCCTATGACACGAGGCTCCGATGTTATGTGTCTAGTGAATGGGGAAAAACGCGGTAATCAGAAATAGCAAAACGGCACTGCCAGAACCCTGATTAGGACATTCTGCCCTTATATGTCCTGTAAGGTATGCGTGATGTTTTAAGGAAAGAATAATTGTTTTGTTCTCTTATTCCATACTTCTGAAAAATTCCACTCCACCACAAAATCAATGTTGGGATATTAAGTAGAAAACATTTTTATTAGCAGGAATGCAAAATAATCCCAAACATTTATGACCAAGATTATAGAATCCCACTCACTTTGATGCCTGCAGTCCATTATGCTCTCTCTTAAAGAGAAGTCAAAAATGGCAAAGGATGTGGCCCTGGTTTAAATTGTTTATGTGTTTTACATTAACTGTTATATATTTATGAGCATGATGAATAAAATGAGAGAAAAGGTGACTTTTTAAAGCACTTTTTCTGACTTGGAATCAGCTCCAGGCGAATAGGGCGGATACTGGGGCGCGTTTATGATTGTCACGTGGTTTCTCATTCTCACCCCAGGGCAAACTCCATTGGACGTTGAGCAAAGTATTTGTTCTGCCATCAAATGGCATCTGCCATCTCATACGTCATCAGAATTAGCGAAAACATGGCAGAACTGGTATCCACTGCATTATGGGGCCCTTGTTATGTCCCTTAGCTGTCGAAGCTCTGGTAATAGTCCCAACCGCGGAGCTCTAAAACTTGAGCGTGATGAATGAACGTGAAAAATTGATTACATGAATCGGCAGACTGTACAGTCAAAGGCCTGGCCAGTTCCGTGGCAAAACTGGTAACCCGTGACTCATCGCGAAACCGGGTTGCCAACTGTTAAAAAGTTTCATTGTGGAGCTACTTGGTTGGGTGAGTGTTTTCAATCTTCTTTCAACAGTGCACCAATTTTTTTAAAACCAAATGAATTTAAGATGAATCACAACATTTCCCTTCAAATGATACCAAATATAGTGCCCATTTTGATTTCTCTTTAAACACATATCAGTGATTAAAAAATTTTGAAATTTGCAGGAATAGCTCAAAGTGAGGATAAGTCTGTAGAAATTCTCATAAGTTACCCTTTAAGCTGTAGAATTGACAGAAAGGAAGAAAAACGTCAGTGTTCCAAGATACGATTCTCCATTCAATTACGTGTTGTAAGTAAGTGTACGTTCGGACAGTAATGGAGGGGCTAAATTTTGATTTGTCCTTATTAGGTTGCTTCTGGTCTTATAATTGCCAGGGTATCGTTAGGATTCTGTACTTGTTACAGACATTAAAAATCTATTTGTGATGATTTTTTGCGATTTGCTGATTTAGCAAATCATGATAGTGCCTTTAGTATTCTCTAATCCGTATCCTCAAGGTAAACCTGGCCATAGTTTTGCTGGGTTGTACCTGATGATCTCTGTTTAGGCTCGCGAAAACAATTACCAAACATTCTTTCTGATAGTGATAAAATGATCGCCAGCACTTAAGATGCCCCATCCGAATTACAAACATATTTGTGTTTGTTCAATGGAAAGGCCATCAAACCTACCTTAACTGCAAGGGTTATTTGAATCGGATTAACATTTTAACGTGAGGGTAATTTCTTCATTTCCCCTCACCACAAAAAAAACTATGACCAAATGTATTATACACTTAAAACCCCTTGAAATGGGCTAAGATTAACTGAATTGGCGGAAGCGTCCTCTGTTTATACATTTGTAAACAAAACCTTCAATGGGCAAGTCTTTCGAAGTAGTATTTATCACAAACTGGTTAATGTTGGGAATGTAAGACACCAAAAATATCCAAGGAGTTTTATGAACAAAAACCAATGCTGCTGCTGCTGCTTGCTGTCTAAAATGCTATTCAAGGTAGAGATAAAGATGAGGAAAAAACAAAGGAAGAAATATTTGAGATGTCATTATTGGTGGGGATTGCACCCACAGCAAACGGGCACTTCCTCTTCAGGGGTGACATACTTGTCGATTTGTTAAGACTCCACTTTTTATCACATAGCTGTGTCAACCGTGGTTTGGTGGTTCAGAACCAGACCATGTAATGCCATAAATTTTCAGTTTGCGGCTGATTTTTATGTTTCTGTCGAGTTATCTGCTACATCCTTAATCCTCTTATTATCATTGTACTGCAGCAACTTTCCCTTCACACCCCACACGGTGAACAAGCTGTGCTTTTGCTTTTATTGGGATAATCCATGTGCACATACATGTGCATCTTATATTGTCAGCTAAAAAGAGATTACATGTAACTAGGTCCATATTTCCATGTGTCCTTTAGTTTGAGAGTACAATGTAGGAGCAGTTCAACCCTTTCACCAAGTGTCAAATATCCCTACACACTGGGAAAATGTTGAGCCACCCCTTCACAGAGAGGGGACTTTTGACTGTCAAGGGATATATGGATCAATGGGTTATTCTCAAACCGTAACATTTGGGTAAAAAAGCGGGGTGTTTTGATAAGGCCAATTTTCATTGTTTTTGTAAAAATAGGGGTCATTGCTAAAGTTGTCCTTGAAAGCACATAAAATAGAGGTAATTTTAAAATGTACTAGAAGGATCATATGTTATGCCTGTATACATAATTGATTTACACCAGTAAATAAACAGGGGGGAAACAGAGGTAACGTCCAGCCCCTGCGTCAAATGATGGTGTTTTTTTTTGCGGACCCATACACAGCCTGTTGTAATGAGACAACCCTAAATTTTCACCCCAATATTTATTGGTTCGGTATGAGTTTTACACCACTATTGGCTCGACTATGTTTCACCCAATATTTTTGCAAACTCAATACAATAAATATGGGCTCTCAATCAATCCATGTTATACCAAAATTTGTTAATCAGATATTATTGGTGTTATGCTTCATATGAGGAAGAAGCCCATAATTTTTTCTTTCAAAGGTGACCTTTTTGCCCAAATTGTGCCTCCCAAAAAGGGTGGGGGGGGGGCAAATTTGGCAAAGTGGGCCGTTTTACCAAAAATGTTAAAAAAAAACCTTTTTTGACAAAATAGCATAAAACACCTAATTTTGGCTAGCCCACTTGCAAAATCAATTTTTGGCCTTTACTGCGGCCATTTGTAGGAGTGTTTGGGGGCCTTTTGAACCCCCCACCCCCCCAGTTACAGGGGAGCGAGAAAATATTATTTGAAAAAATTGGAGGGAAAATTGATTGGTCACATTCCTTTTAGTAATTGTAGGGCCCAAACGGGGTTAAATGTGAAAAAGAACAACAAAAAATACAAAGGTTTTGTCTCTTCATTTTTTTAAATCCAGATGACAGAACACCAAAAACATGGACTTGGCATCTGCAGCTAAAGAAAGCGAAGTATATGTGTGACTGTAACAAGTCTGTCTGCCAACAGTGGTCTACCAACCACAATCATTCATTAAAGACCACAGGGTGTCACAGTAGAAGAGTTTGAGTCAGGTAAAGTCACAGAGGAAGGGAGATTTTGTAAATCCCATGAGCAAGGTAGGTACTACTGTGAGACTGAAGGCGAGCAGATCCTCTGCATGGACTGTGTCAGTCTCAATACATGCCCAGCTGAACACAAACGAGTCACCTTACAGGAGGCATGCAAGAAGCACACATTTTCCCTCGATGACTTGATGAAGAAGTGCACTGACAACAAGACACGTTCCAAGCGATGTTGAAAAACCAAGATGGGCTAGATGAACTACAGAAATCTAAACAGCGTCCAAAAGATGAACGTGTAAACTAGAACAAGAGTACATACAGAGGTAAAAAGGCATTCATAGGCAACATAGTCAAATTGATAAGGTACAAAAAGGTAGGGTCAAAGAAATTGAAGGGAAAAAAGAAGGAACTTGAGTCGAATAAGAAAAAATGGAAGAGGCCCTGTAAAACAGGTATCACATCTTAAATACATCAAAGTCAGAGTACTTGATACACAAAACTACTCCTCTTGTCTAAGAAATTAAGTGAGTTGTCTTTGACACAACCAGTAGCAGCTGATAAGGCAGTAGGTTATCTGAAATTTGAGAGTATAGCTATGGATGTTCCACCTATGGGATCTGTTGCCCAAGAGAGAGGTGGAGACTTAGTAGTCAATTCATTAATAAGGGATTAAGTAAACTTGAAGGAATTGCAATAAATGATGGTAACGGTGCGTTACTAGCTTTGATAAGGGTGTTAAGGTATACTCTAGGCATGGGCAAGTTAAGTATTCGTTTATGGAGACAAGCTAAAATAACTGATATTGCTGTTTCACATGAACAGGTACTTAAGTGAGAGTGGAGATAATCTTGGGCATACAATGTTACGACAGTAAGGGTAAGCACATGTCTAATATCCCCATCCTTGATATTAACAACAAAAAATCCAAAGTTCAATTTCACTCCACTATAGACAAACCAGGGAGAATATAGCAGCACAGCGTGTTTTTTTTTTTTTTTTTTTCAAATAAACACCATATCTAATACAATATTCTGATGGGTCCCTCATCTCAAAAGTTTGCAACAAAGGACATGCCATAGTCGATTGCAGCACCTCACAAGGAGACATAGGTAATATTGGGTAACTTAGATTAGAGCTACTGAATACTCTGGAACGAATGTCAGGATTTTCAACCACCTCAGAGGTACAAAAAATGGGCTCTAATTATGTGTTGTGTAGACACGGAGAATGTTTGTTTAAATGATCTTAATGGTGATCTACAGGTATAGTACAGGTACACATCTGATGGTAGTACCTGGGCTGTATAATACGGAGGTCAATAACACTACAGTATTGCAATGTAACAAGAGGGTAGGGAATTGTTTGTAAGCAGAAAAAAGTGATAATCTGATTAAAAATTTTTTCAGAGAAAATAATACCAAATGACAATCTCATGAAAGGGAACACAAAAAAGTTCAATGGTTTGCTAATAATGACATAGTTTTGTACACTGCAAGAATTTAACAAGCAAAAATGAAATCTGAACAAGTACTTAACCAGTCGGTGCCAAGGCATGACTGGTTCTGTATTTGGTCTGTTTCTTCTCTTCTTCTGGCAACACAGAGTTTAAATGCTTCTAGTGCCAAAAGCTTGGGCCAATTTAAGCCAAATTCAATCGAGAGGACCACTGACCCAAACCCCAAAATGGGGTGGTCAACAGAATTGGGTTCAAGTGAATTTGAAGAGAAATATTAATTTTTTGTGCAAAATCTAGAAAATACTTCTTCTCCAGGCAATTCAAGAGCTTAAACAACCAAAAGGGGTCATACGGACCCCTGAATCATGCTTCGTATTGGGTGTACACAGATAGTGTTTAAAGGTAACTGGCAAAGAAAGGGGGCATTTTGTGCAAAATCGGGTAGGGGGGTTCGTTTTTGCGCTCGTATGAAGACAGTGTCTTACGCCATTATGAATGCCCCTAATCTTGGGCTGCAAGAACCAACAACACTCCCGGCTTTCTCGCTGACCCTTACCCACACCGCTTTTCTCACTCTCCCTTAAACGACGCCCACCTAATTTTCCTCCACCCCGCTCACTTTTAAAACATTATTGCTGCCTGGCGATCACCCACACCATTTTGTACCCTCCTTCTTCGTACACTCTCCCATTTATCCCCCCCACTCCCTCCTACCCCTGTCTTTTCCACCTCTTATCTCTCCTGCACTTTCTTCCCTCCTATTTCCGTCTTATCTTCACCCCGCACTAAACTCTCGTTCCCTTTGTTAATCACTTCATCCACCATCTCCACACTCCCCCCTTTCGAGCAGGAATTTCTTTAGCTGGTAAAAAGCCTTACATTGATTTCGAAGAAAAGGTTAAAAATTACTTACATTGAGGATTTACAATTTATCTAGGAGATGTTAGGAATTGGTTTCTCAATGTTCTGCGTTCTGGTTAGATACTACTCAACGCACCCAGTGGGAGCCAAGCGAGTAGGGTGGTGCTAATGTTTCTTGCGTTTTGTGGGCCGCCAGCTATAGCTGGCAGGACCACTTTAGCAATCGTTGTGGCGTGTGTAGTATGTGTGGTTGTATGGATTGTGTGTGTCAAAAATTGTTAAGTTTTTTTTTAAATTGACCTCAATGAAAAGTTTAACTTCAAGTGAACCAAACTTCGTCATAGGTGCACAATGGGATCCCTGCATATGTTGATGAGGTCAAAGGTCACGTTGAAAGTTCAAAGGTATGTGAGGTCAAGTTGAAAATGGGCTAAAAATTAATTGATCTACAATTAAAAACGTGAAGTTCAATTGGAACCAAACTTTTGTCATAGGGGCACCATGGTATCCTTCATGCTGATTTAGATCAAAGGTCGTTGCCAGGGTCAAAGGTCATGGGGCGGACCCACAGTTATATCTTTGAATATAGCGAGCCGAAAGCGAGAACGCGAAATTTAGTTTTTATAGCGGTTTGGTGGTTGATTAAATGACAGGAGGAGTTTTAGGATAGCAAATTTCTCATAGAAACCATGCGTTGACTTTCTGTCGTGCTGACAAACTATTAAATTATCATCTTTTACATAAAGACGGCGCGTATTCGGCTTATTCACTTTGAGTGTGATCTAATACATTGGTAAAAGCATTCCAAATATGTAAAAAAAAGCGGGGTTCGAGAAACAATTGGGGCGCTTCTTCCTCTAGAAATCTCCTCATGTCTCTTTAAACTGGTCTTTTGGTTGGATGGAGTTGCAAAGAGAGTTCTAGTCTATTAAAGTTCTCTTATATATTACCCAGGATAATGCAGAAAAAACTCTGCTTCAGCATAATATAGTCCTGCTACTTTTTTGTAGGGGGGCTTTATGTTTAATCGCAGGATTCCTTTCAATTCCACCGGATGGTCAAGTCGCCCTTAGGTTGTTGAAATCGACTTAAAGGCTTATGTCTGGCAGCCCGGGGCCCGTTAAACAACGTACCATTCACATGAAACACACAAACACATGAAACAACACTAAAATGCTTTTACTCGACTGATGAAGGTAAAAAAAAAGAGTTTGTATTTCAGGTACGGGTACATGTCCCGGGGAAGGTTTTCAAAAATATGGCTTATAGAGCAGGAGGATGATATTATAGGGGCCTTATTAAGGAATTCGTTTACTCCCACAACAGAAAAGGTTGACACTTGGTATATTTTGATTACCACAAATAGGCAGGCCTCATAACAGGGCGAACTGATATGGAATAATATAAGTGCAAGACGACGCAAGAGGGCAGCGGTTATACTATGCGTGGCGAGCGCGGTTTGTGCAAACGCTCAAATACATGTGGCTTTACTTTACGCAAGAAAAGAACAAACCGAATAATTCCCGGCTATTTGGTGGTAATTAAGTATAGTTGTATGGACCCTCTACACAAATGCGAGGTAGGTAGTACTCTCAAATTTGGTATCACTTTTTCAATAGGGGCCAATTTAGTTTACACAGGGGTAAACTTGTAAAATGCCCAATCACGTTCAAATGTATGCCAGTGTCTATCATCATAAGGATTCCAAAATTATATAGTTTGTAGCACCTACAACCATTTGGTTTTGGAGTTATAGGGTAACATTAATAAAATGCTAAAAAAGGTCAATCAAATTTGACAGGGGTCAACTTAAAAGTTAATCATGATTATCTTTTTAATTACTTGACAAATATTTGCCTGGTAAGAGGACTCACCAAAAAGTTAGTTTTGATTAACGTTTACTTACGGAGATAATGGTCAAAGAAGGTCAAACGCCACATAGGATTATGTTGCTCTATGACCTTTTTGTCACAAAACATAACAAGGCGAACTGCGTATTTACGCGATGCTAAAATATGTCCCGAGCCGAATATCGCGATCACTAGGTCACTCTTAATTTGGGCCACCACTAGCTCGAAAAAAAATTGTTACCTTTGGATGAATAAAAAAAAAAAATGGGGGACTCCAGAAATCTAATTCATCCATGCAAAAATCATGAAATTCACTAAATTTAGTAAAAATATGATTATTTGATGCAAATTTGGCAACACTATTTTTGAAAAAATCAGTAACCACATTTGAAATTTGGGATTCCCAACGAGATCTAGCAAGTGGGGCGAACAACCATATTTCACTATTTTCTACGAAAGTAAACAGGCTGCAACCAAAAAGACTGACCACGTGTAAACAAACCAAACTAAAAGAATACCTGTTTCAATGAAAATGGGTACTACATATGTTAATACCTTTGTTGTGGTTTACTTTGCACCCCTCCACTCGCATTGAACATTCATTGATATTGCATATCAATTAGCTCATTTGCATATTTAATACCGAAATACCACCAAATCTAATCAGGTCGAGAACTCTAGCACACTTACTTTCCACCAAGTTACATCATATAGCCTTACGGAACGACAGAAAACTTGTAAACAAGCCTTGCGGGAAACAATTTCATAAATTTATGCAAATATCACTTAATTAGGCATATTTTACACCCAAAATCTATAAGGTCGAGAACTCATAACCCCGCTTCTTTCCACCAAAATTCACATCAACGTGCCCTCATTGACCTCCGATAAATTACACATGATGGGTCACAAGGTGACATTTAGTGTAATGTGGACCTTTTTCCCTTGGACCTTCCCCCCACCCCCTGACAGACACAGGAGAGGACCCTGTGGGAATTAATTAAATGGTTAGTAGGGGGTTTCCCCACCGACAGTTATACCCAAGTTGGCTACCTCTAGCTCACCAGAACAAAAAGATAAGACCAAATGTTCCAGGGTTAACATTTTTTATCACGGAACATTACATACATACGACATTCCCAACCCCCTACAGCCCTAGGGGAGGACCATGGGGTAATGAATACATGGTTATTTTTTTTTGAGGGGGGTTCCCCACTACAGTATACCCAAGTTTGGCTACTCTAGCTCATCCAGAAAAAAAGATATGACCAAATGTTCCAGAGTTAAACATTTTTATCAAGGACATTAAATTACGGACATACGGTCGGAGCCCATTTTATAGTCCCCTCCTGAACTTCGTTCGGCGGGGGGACAATACCACTGCAAGAATGGTACAAAAATTCCTTATTTTGATGCATTAAGGGGGTGTTAAGTCAGGATTCCCTCTCCACGGGGGAAAGAGTAATATCACCATAATCTCCCTTACTTACCATTCAAAGCCTGACGTAATGCTTTTCATTTTCTCGCTCATCGTAGCAAGTATCCTCCGATCCCCACTGCTAAAATTGGCAACCCTGAGTGCGCACACGGCAGGGGCCAATGATCTAGAAACAAGTGCTGACTTATGGATCATTTTTGGTATGCTCTTTTGCCACCGAGGTGACTTCCACGGCGGGAGAGGAAAACACCGTGGCCCCGTCTGGGCGGACAGCGGCCCGGGACAGGGGGGAGGCGTCAGGCTTGAATGGTACGTTACGGAGATATGGTGATATGAATCTCCCCCCCGGGCGGCGAGGGGACTCACCGACATCTCCTAGTACGTTCCATTCAAGCCGGACTAATGCCACAGATTGCAACTTGTAGAGTCAACCCGGATATCAGAGTTGCTCGGGCCATAAGGCAAGCGAGTATGGTGAATATGATTCTCGCGGGAGAAGGGTTGAACAAAACAATATATGCCGATGCCTTACCGACTCAGTTGGTAAAGTGCTACTGGGAGCTGTGCGACTGGAAGATGTGGAGGTTTGCTTGTGACAGGAAGATGAGATCTAGCTGCCGGCGAACCGGCTGCGTAATAGGACCAATCTCGGAGAAAACTTGTTGGAACTAGAAGGAACAAGCCCATCCTCTGGGTCCCATGATATCTTGTATAGCTCCCCGGTAGGAGGCCCAAGCAGACGCCTGAGATCTTACGTCATGAGCTCCTACGTGCGTCCCCGCAAGACGGAACCTCCGTACTAACTAGGCCCGCACTTATGACTGAACAATCCAATCTGGCTAAGTCGTCTTGGAGGTACCGGGCGAGCGGTTCTGAGGTGTGAGGAAGAGTTGGTCGTGAGCCCCCCCTATAGGGTTGAGTCTTGCTGAGGTAAAAACTTCAAGGCTCTAACAAAGGGACACAGGGTTCTTCATCGCTTGAACCTGAAGTTTGTCGGGAATCTGGGAGGATGAGCGGATATGGAGTGAGCTGAGAGATTGATTCTTGCCCAGGTAGCCTTGATCGGGAAGAAGACGGCGGCGTTCCTGTGAAGGGCGGATCATCTGCTAAGGCAAATCAAAAAAGGGGTGTGTCCGATACTCCTCTGCCTGAGGCTGCACCGACAAGGAAGAGAGTTCTCTGGTGGTGTCGCTACGGACGCCTGGAGAAGAGGCGCCTAAGGAGGACTGTAGAGATGCTGGAGGGCTGATGGCAGGTCCCAAGATGGCACTAGAGAGCAGAAGGGCGGCCGTTGATGCACGCATTCCCTTGAGCGATCATGAAGCGCTGGCGACCTAGACACGGTGGATGCCTCGGTTGCCTCCACCCAATCCCCAGATGGATGGTGAGAGAGTTGCTCGCCGAGGGTCCACTTGGCAATTCCTGCACCCGTACCGGAGCTTGACAAGTCTGGAATTATAACTCCTCTGTGGGAGGTCTCCCTGCCTCTCCAGTCAGATTGGCCGGATGGGTGATTGCCGCTGGAGAAAGGTGATCAAGGTAAGTATTCACGTGAACGGGTAAGGCCCGGCCGTAATAACGGTCGTGGGGCCCCGATGACGGAAATCAATTCCATTTCTAAGTACCCCCGTAAGCGGTAAGGCCCGGCCGTAATAACGGTAGTGGGCCCCGATGACGGGGAGGGGACCAATATCCTGGTGGTGGAGCCTTGGTCCACGAGCAGTATGTCGGGAGCTGGGCGTTGGGGCGGCTTGCGAACAGGTTCACGTAGGGGTGATCCAGCCCGTAGGAGCCATTCTGCATATTGGGATGAGGTGCTACTCCACTGACGGCCCCCGGACTCTCGCAAGGTCCTGTCTTCACGGCTGTCTTCCTCGACAGGGTATCTGAAAGGGTGTTGTCCTTCCCCGCGAAGAGGAGCCGTCAAGGGTGGTTGATGATGGCAGGACACCATCCAGGACAGTCTGTAGGAAAAAATGATGCGACTCCCGGATCCCCCTGCTTGTTAAGTAGGGGACGACCGGCATGTTGTCGCACCGGGCTAGGACGTGACCTCCCTTGAACAGGCGCCAAAAAATAAACAGCCCACAGCTCCAACGCTTTCCTAACAGACAAGCATCACGAACGGTATTCCCATCTCCCCGGGGGGGGGGGGGGGGGAGAGTCAATCACCATAATCTCCGTATACTTACCATCCAGCCTGACTTATGCCTTTCATTTTCTCTACGCTCATTTTAGCGAAATCCCTACGATACCCACTGTAAAATTGGGCAACCCCTGGGTGGAAAAGTGCGCACCCGTCAGGGGCCAATGATCTAGCAACACTGACTTCCTGGATCATTTTTGGTATTCTCTTTCCACCGGGTTTGACTCCACGGGCGGGAGGAGCGAACACCGTGAGCTCCGCCTGGGCGGCACATCGGCCCGGACAGGGGGGAGCATCAGGCTGAATGGTAAGTATACGGTATTAGGGTGATATGACTCTCCCCCCGGGGAGCGGGGAATCACTCACCCTACATCTCCTAGTACGTTCCCATTCCACCCTGACTTAATGCCACAGATTGCAACTGGTAAGTCAACCCGTATATCAGAGTGCTCGGGCCATAAGGCAAGCGGAGCTATGTGATATTAGAAGGTGCACAAACAATATACCAGTGCACTTACCGACTTCAGTGGGTACAGTTCTACTGGGACTGTGGCGACTGGAAATTTGAGGTTTGCTGTGATGACGGGGAAGCTGAGATCCTAGCTGCCGTCGAACCGCTTCGTACTAGGACATCTCGGAGATAAACTTGTTGGAATCTAGAAGAACAAGCCCATCACATGGCGTCCATGATATCTTGTATAGAAGCTCCCTGGTAGAAGGCCCAAGCAGCTCCTGAGATCTTAGCGGCCGTGAGCTCCTATGGTGCGTCCCCCGCAAGACGAACTCCGAAAAAAAAAAAAAAAAAAAAAAAAAAAAAAAAAAACTAACGAGGCCCTCCTTTATGACTGCCACGATTGTTTTTCCATCTGGCCTAATGTCCGTCGTGGAGGCCGGCGAGACAGGTGAGAAGAGTTGGTCGTGAAGCCCCCCTATAGGGCTGAGTCTTGCTGAGTTAAAACTTCAAGGCTCTAACTGGACTCCAGGGTCTCCCTCGCTTGACCTGAAGCTTGTCGGGATCTGGAAGGACGATCGGCTATGGAGTGAAGCTGAGAGATTGATTCTTGGCCAAGCAGCCTGATCGGGGAGAAGACGAGCGGCGTTCCCTGTGAAGGTTGAGATGATTCTCTGCTATAGGCCAATCAGGTGGTCCGATACTCCTCTGCCCTGATGCTGCGCGACAAGGAAGAGAGTCTTTGGTGGTGTCCGCTAAGGACGCCTGGAGAAGAGGCTCCAAAGGCGACTGTAGAGGATGCTGGAGGACTGATGGCAGGTCCCATGCTGGCGCTAAAGAGCGTTCGGACGGCCGTCGATGTAGCATTCCCTTGGTCATGAAGCGCTGGCGAGCTAGACACGGTGATGGTCCGGTGATGCCTCCGCCCATCCCCCGATGGATGGCTGAGAGAGGTGCTCGCCGATGGTCCCTGGCAATTCCTGCACCCGTAACCGGTGGCTTGACAAGTCTGGAATTAATAAATTCCTCCTTGTTGTAGGTCTCCTTGCCTCTCCAGGCAGATTGGCGGCTTGGGTGATTGCCGCTGGAGACAGTTTTATCAATGTAAGTATTCCCGTGAACGTAAGGCCCGGCCGTAATTACGGTAGTGGGGCCCCCGATTACGGGAAAATCAATATCCATTCCTAAGTATCCCCCTAAAACCGTAAGGCCCGGCCGTAATAACGGTAGTGGGGCCCGATGACGGGAGGGACCAATTTCCGGTGGTGGAGCCTTGGTCCACGAGGAGTATTCGGGAGCTGGGGCGTTGAGGCGGTCTTGCGAACAGGTTCACGTAAGGGTGATCAGGTGGCCGAAGAGCCATTCTGCATATTTGGATGAGGTGCTACTCCACTGACGACCCCCGGACTCTCGAAAGGTCCGGTCTTCCCGGCTGTCTTTCCTCGACAGGTATCTGTCAGGGTGTTGTCTTCCCCGGGAAGGAGGATGGCCTTCAGGGTGGGCTGAGACGGAGAACACCACTCCCGGACAAGTCTGTAGGCAAATGATGCGACTCCCGGATCCCCCTGCTTGTTAAGTAGGGGACGACCGGCATGTTGTCGCACTGGGCTAGGACGTGACCTCCCAGGTGACCAGATGGAGAGTCAGCCTCGGCGCCATATAAACAGCCCACCACTCCAACTTGATAATGTGGTGCTTGGTCAACTTCCTTGTCCAAGTCCCCGAAAGCGAGTGTCCTCCGACTTGGGTTTCCCAACCGCTCTAATGCGTCTCGTCCTTGGAATGACAATGAATGGTCTTGATTGAGTAGTATTCCGGCGGAGATTATCCGCGATTCCACCACTCTAATCGGCTTCTGGGCGTGGTAGGGCGTCAGGAGTTCTCTTTAAGCTCCGTTCTCGGCGAATGTTGACCGCGATAGAGATGCAGCTGAATTACTCGCATGCGAAGTCTGCGGCGTGGTATCACCGTTGTCATACTGGCTGATAAGCCCATAGTCCATTTGTTCATGAGGATCCCGGCGCACTGCGTCGTAAATGCGATGCGCTCGTGAAAAACGCATTTCTCCCATCTTGAAGATCAGCGTCGCCCTTACAAAGTCGATGAGTCGATGCTCGATCCGCGAAGGATTTTGAGTCCGTTCCTGAAGTGCGCTGCCAGGAGCCAGTCGCCAGGTAGGCGAACAATGGCTTCTCCGCCCGAAAGAGATGCCAAAGAAATACACGCCACGACAGTAAACGGCAGGAAAGCCACCTCACAACACACCCTTCGTTCTCTCTGCGACAACCTTCACTATCCTTGGGAATTTGCGGGAGACTGTCGATATCCGAACGGGAGGCACTGTAACTGATAGAACGAGCGGACGATATAGGAAACCGAGCAACCTCCTGTGTGACAGATTTATTCGGAGGAGTGGAAGTAGCACCTTTAAGTCAAGATTGGATGCTCCCCCGGCTCTGATGAGTCCCCTGAGAACTGCTGATAGGCTCCCCATCTTGAAGAGGCTTGACTTGAAGAAACGCTTAGCGCTTTCGTGTGAGGATCGGCGCCACTGCCACTCGTCTGATTTCCTTGAGGACGAGACAAAGCCTGAGTGAATCTATGGCTCGGGTCGTGCCCGAAGGATTCGCCTGCCTTCTGAAGCAGCTTGCTCGCCTATTGGGAGAAGGTCTTGCGTCTGTTATACGTCCTTGGGGATCACCATCTCTCTTGTGCTAGAACCCATTAGTTCGAAGTCACCGTCCTCCAACGGTGTATTAATATCCCAGCCCCCCCCCCCCCCCCCCAACGGCAAGGGGGAGTGTCCTGAGGTCTGAGGACAGTCCACCTCCTCTTCTGGGGGGGAGGAAGCACTGTGACCCCCACCCCCGTCGCGATCCGAATCGGCCCTTGTTGCATCACCGTCCCGTCACTGTCCTTGCGTCGGTATCCTTGCATCCTTGCTCCCTCTCTGGAGATTGACCCTTGTTGCTCTTGGACGGCTGGTTCTTCTGATTGGAGTCTGACTACGAAAAGTCTGTGGTTGCTGCCGTGGCCGCTGCTGCTACTGAGGGGCCCCCTGGCTAGCCGGCCCGCCTTCCTCTTCTTCTGGCGTTCGCAGCTGCCTAAGCCTTCTTGTTGGCGACATCCTCCTCGGTAGGCACTTTGAAACTGTCCTCCGAAGAGTTCAGTGTCTGTAGCGTCTCCAGGACCTGCTTGCGGGCGCAGGAGGTTGAGGGCGTAGGTCGCACCTCACTTTCCGCAGTTAGGCGAGTTACTGCGATAGCCTGGCGGTATTCCCCCACGCAGAACGCTAGGCCCCAAAGTGTATATAATGAACGATTTCTTTTCCCCTGCACTCATTTGCCAACTGACAGGGTCTAGACTTGTTCCTCAGGTGGGCGCAGGTGAGGAGGATGCGTTCAATAGTCACATACCATCCCAGGCCAGTGTTTCCAGGCCGCCCAATTAGGCGTCCCGCTTTCTGGTCCCATGTGGGGGCCCCGAGAGGACGTTCCTTCCGGTTGGTTTTTCTTCCCTGGGGGGTGATTGTTGAGCGTGTCGGCAGAGCTTCCTGAAGGGATATAAGAGTGGTACTTACTGCCGCCGCTCTCTGTCTTTGGTTACCCTGAAGCTAGCTTCTCCCAGCTCGTCAATCTTCTGGTGAAGGTTCGGCCACTGGATCGGGGTGCCCCTCTCTAGCACAACTGCTAAAAGGAAAGAAGCTGCCACTGAAGTGCTCTGGTATCACGGTGAACGACTGCCCTAGTTGTCGGATCTTTCTCCAGGTGGAGGCTCCTATCTACCTCCAGGACTCCGGCCTTGATGGTTTACCGACGGTGGAGACGGGGTACTCGTGGGCGTGCGGCACTCGGGCCGGGCGGCGTGATCAGAGATCCGAAACCTCTGCACAGATCGGCTCTTGAACGGCTGGCCCCCTATCCTGGCTGCTCTACCGGCTACACTGGGGTGCTGGGCTCCTCGGTCTCTGAGTCGAATCCATGTCTTATCTGGGAAAGACAAAAAGAGGAGAAGACTCAGACGGTTAGGAACTTAAGGAACCAGAACCGGTGGGAGATCTCCCTCTAGTACACTAGCCTACATACAATTGAGTCCATCCTATCCCAAAACCACCGAGTTGAACCGGTTAGCCCGCCAAAAACGCTGAAAAAATCGCCCTGGAGCCTACCTCCCATAGAAAAGCACGTACTTCCGGTTTCCGGGGTAGTGTGAAAATATGGAATGAACTTTGTTATATCGAACCGCCGATGCTTTAGTTCGGAGCCAAATGCGGTTAAGAGGTAAAATCTCGGTCGGCCAAAATACAAACTGGCCGCCGGAAAAAGTGTCCCGGCCTAAATCCCCCTTTAAAACGTAATCTCGTCGTGACAACGGTAGTGGAACCCCCGCAAACGGGGAAAACCGAAGAAAACGCGGTTGAGTCCAAACTCCATAGAAAAAGCACGTACGTCCGGTTTCGGGTCATGTTGAATATGGAAGAAACTTGCCGGAGCGCACCGCCGTGTTTTAGTTCGAACCAAATGGGTCTATGCGGTAAATTAAAAAATTCCAACGGTAAAAATTTCCAAAATGGCAGCTGAAAAAAGAGTCACCAGTCTAAGTATTCCCGTGACCGGTAAGGCCCGGCCGTAATAACGGAAGAGGGGCCCCCGGTGACGGGAACACCAATAAACTGACCCGCAGACCCGGAAGTCCACGGAGGCAGCGGAGGGGCTCAAACACCGCCCGGTGCACATGAAGCAAATGGCGAACCATTTTTCCGAGCAGAACCCGGAGTTAATGAAACTTTCGGCCCAGATGGCTGACTATACCTTTAATGGCGTCCGTACCGGTACATACCGGTAGAAGAGTCGGGGTGAAAGTTTGACCGGAAAACAGCAAAGTAGCCGATGAAAAAGTGAAATAAAATACCTCAGGAACAATCGGAGCACACTAAGCTCCAGCCCCCAACTCAGCGCTAGATGAATGTGGGAATTACTTGAAGGGGTCTACCCGAGGCAGACACTTGTAATACGTGTGAACTAGCCGCCATCCTTTTGCGGAAAAGTAACACACTGACTCCCTAACTGACGCAGTTTTGTCAACAAATTGGGATGGGCTGAAGCAGCAACCGAACCACTTGTCAGAAAAATGCCGTAGAACAAACACGTAGTTATGGTTGATAGGTGAGTAAAAGCTATAAACCTCTGAAATTTCAAACTTCTTCAAGGCACAATAAGAGTCACACCACAACTTGCGATGACGTAGCAAAATGAGAAGTCAGTGTTGTAATCATTGGCCCCTGACGTGTGCGCACTCAGGGGTTGCCAAATTTTAACAGTGGTATCGTAGGGGATTTTCGCTAAAATGAGCGGTAGAAAAGAAAGGCATTAAGTCAGGAGGCTTGAATGGGAACGTACTGGGAGATGTAGGTGATTGCAGTAACAACAGTTAACTCATGCAGTTGAAGTATTACATGTTATACTTTATACTTTGGTCATTTAATTTTGATTATTTTCTAGGTGTAATCGTGTTATCAACAATGGTGTCCAATTGACAGTAAACCGCATTGTGAGTCAAGGTATACGACCAGTGGATTACATCTCTTGTGTAAATGTCCAAGTGCTGTAAAATATTGTGTTAGTTTTCCGCTACAATTTTCTTTTCTAATTTGGTATTTTGAAACACAATTTACCCAGTTGCAAAGTATTGAGTGTACAGCCCGTAAAAAAAAAACAAAATTGAGCTTCCTGCTGTTAATATTTGCCATTCAGATTGTTCACTTATAGTACGACTTTTTCTCCAATGCTTATCGTAATGGTAATTTGGACTTTCTTGTTTTCATTGTTTTAGTTGGCATGTGGTCCATCATTTACATGCAATTTATGCCACAACACCTAAGAGTTCATCGGGTGGTGCACAAGACAAACACAACCTTTGGATTCAACAAAACAGTGTAAAATGGATATTAAAACATTTAACTATTTAAATAAATAGAAAAGTTTAAGTTTGAACAGGCCGACTGTAACAATTATAGAACAACACCAATTTATGAACAGGCAGAGTTTCTTAGGTGAGGTGTAAAGTGTGAAATGGATGAAAATGATTAGTAATAACTATACAGAGAAAACAAAATGAAATTAAATAAAACTGCAATTCCGCATTATAGTTTCGAATTTGGGTTGCTTTGGGATGCATTCATTCCTGGTGGCCTAATCTACTGAACAGACCGTGGTATTTCTTGGCACTAAGAGATATGGATGTCCAATACTATGCTACATTTTACGGCAATTTACACAGTGACAAAGTTCTCCTTTATTATACTATTTCAAACGTCATTAAAAAGAATGGAATTTTATTGATACAATCTTGGCTCATGTTGCACAATCTTAATGAATACTTATATTTAATCCAGTACTATGTTTCAAGATAATATACAATTAACCCATATTATGGCTACATTGAAAATATCTTGCAAAAAGAGCAAATGCAATACTTGTCAATATCATTCAGGGAAGCTTTTAGGCAATCTTTGCGACTGCAGAGTTTAAACTGGGGGTCTAATATACACACAGTTTTAACGTTTATTTTTTTAAATCTTCCCTCAAAATTTGGAATTTCGTGTTTTTCATACAATAAAACTGTTTATTAGCGAATTCACAGTTTTAACTCACTGCAAAATTGTCTATTTTTTAGAACAAATTTAGTCAGTTGCAACACAAATTTGCACACTGATATAAAGTAGTGACATGCAAGATCTTTCAATCTGAGGCAAAAATCAGAAATTTCCATTGCGGGAATCTTGGCATAATGGCCAACAAGGTTCTATCTTGTTATGTTGATAGGCACCCTCTATATGCCCAATTCTCCATAGAAAGGCATGTGTTTTTTAAACTGATGTTGAGAAAAATCATATGTTGTTTGCCCCCCATGAAATCACAGAATGTAGTTTGTGAATCAAAATCAAATCAGTTGTCTCCATCGATATTTTTTGTTTTATTATGTTTCATCATAATAAATGAACCTACCAAACAGCTGTGGATTAATGATTACCCCACATCAAACTAAATAGCTCACAATGCAGTTTCGAAAAGATGGCTGTGGACTGAAATGCAAATTTGTTCATTTCTTTTTGAGAGCCTCTGGGAAACCCAATACTTCCAATGAGGGAAGATACATGTATATGCCCACAATTGTGGATCCTCATAATCCACATTTTTGGGGGGAGGGTGTTGACAATTTTTAGGTGTTTTTGCCTCCATGCTCAGTTGATTTACATAAAATACTACCTTTATGTCATTAGGAGGCCTGAATAATGTTTTCAAGGCCAAAGTAACAATTTGAAAAGTTAACATAATTTCTTGAACACAAACAAAAAAATTAAAATGTAAACATTGTTTCTATATATATTGGTACGAATCTACTACTACATAATTAACACTTTTCAATAATCAAAACTGGGGAAAAAAGGATAAACCTAAGAAGACATCAAAAATCAATGTTTAACTTGCATTTACCTGTTTCTTTTTGCATGTTAGGCAGTGTTGCTCCACTGTTTGGGTCATTCCATGCCACAACACCAAGGTGTGGGAATCCACCCTCCACTTTTGGTTTAAATTGCAGGCAACGGTACATTTTATGGGCTACAGAGGAGTCAAAAAAAAGGAAAAGAATCTATTGTCTTTGTTATTGATGCAAGAAGTGGCAACTACTGATTTATATAAATAAGCATTAATCAATTTTTTTTTATTTACTGAATCACAATTTTATAGTCCAAGTCGTAGTGTCCTTTGAGAGCCCTAACTTCAAAACTGAATGGAATTTGAAGTTTTCCTTTGCCCTCCTCTTTAGCCCCATCAATGTACTTTTCCTGCAATTTCAACAAAAGTGTAAGAGGGTGGGTTCCACACCTTGGGTGTTTTGGCATGGAATGACCCTGTTTTTCCAATTTTTCATTGTCAAGCATCAACATTTTTTGCATTGTTGTCTTGGGTTGGGTTTGGTTACCAACCACCATCTAGAAGACATTTCTTTTGCCACAAGAATGGCCAATGATGTTTGCCAACCCTCTGGTAATTGGAATAGTGCAAAACCAGATTTGATGTAGGATGTAGTTTGACTACCATATGGCACACAAGGAAATATCGTGAGGGGATACAATTTCTCTAATTTGCACCCGATTTGGTTTGTAGGGGCACCTACCAAGAATGTGGAGAGGGTTTTCCCTTCAAGATTACAAAATTTCCCTTCAAATTGGCAAATTTCACTTCATTATTCATGTTATTGCATTTTTTCTTTTTCTTTATTAAAGGGCAAATATTTCCCTCTGCAACTCGCGCATCCCATCCGCCAAATCTTGCCCTCCAAAATAGAACTAATTCCTAGGAACATAGAAATGTGGAATTAATTGTTTCAATCATTGGACGAGACTCCATATTTCACTTAGCCAACTTGTAGCCCTAATCAGCAGAAAGAAAATTCATTCCACGATACCACAATGTATATTGGTATCATCAGGAAAGAAGGTTCATATTAAATAGAAATATTTACAGTTTTTTGCAAGTTCCCTTTCTTTTAGCTCTATCAGAGAAGATGAGAAAGAGGAGATGGCTGGATTTGAAATCCGATTACCCATGGATGACCCCTCATTCCACTGGCGCATTGTTTGGGAAACTTTCAAGGGCCGCTCGATTGACCTTTTGGAATTAATCTTTCATCCGACTCGCGCTTGGCCAGTCGGGAAGTTTCACAACATGAATTGACCCACTGCTACTAAAACAGTTTGATAATTCAATTTCTGGCTATAATTTTCTCCTGCTGGTTTTAGAACTCCACTTTTGTTCTGACCAATAAATTTTATTTATTCGTTGGCGAAATAATTGAGGAAACCATTGACTTTTAACGAAGAAAACAGTCAAAATCATCCTTTTTTGGTAGCTAACTTGATTTTAATGTTTTTAAGGTCAATAAAGGATGTTGTTATTTTACAGCCTAATTTAAACAGATCCGTTAGTTTCCTGTGAAATATGATATGATGAATGATTAGATAAATGCATTTTGAATACACCTCACCCATACCTGTGTGTGTCAGAAGTGTCAAAATGCTTTGAACATTTGGGGTCAAAGTTGTCTATAAAGTGAGCAGGAGAGTACGTTTCACTGTACTGGTAACGGACCATTAGCGTAAGTCTCTGTGTAAATACAAGTGACTACTGGGTAATTGGAAATTTCTGGGATTTATGGAAGGTTAGTAATGTTCTACAGCAAGTAACGCAGGTCTTTGATCCAATCAATGGGATTTCGGGTAGTAGAGCTGGCGTCTGTCTCAGCCGGTCCTGACTGTTTCGCAACGCTTGAATACGTCGCCGATTTCGATCTTCCAGTCCACCCCCCTCGCGGCCGTTGGCGCCATCGAGATCCCTGGGGTGTCCTCTTCCTATCCCCCTCGCCGCCGTCCGTTCGTATTGGCTCGCCCCCACGGTGTCCATTCCCTATCGGTCCCTTGCCTCGATGGGGTTTTTCTGTGTATCGCAGGCTACCTCCTCGTGTGGTGGGGTGGCTTGTGGGTGGTGTGGGACGGGGTGTTAAGATGACTAGGCTGATGAACATTTATCTTTGAAGTAACAGTTGACCCATCTCCTTCTTTCTCAATCTTCTCCGGCTCATATGGATACTAATCAAAAATAGAGTGAAACAAACTTCCAATATAATGTCTTATTTTTTTGAGCCACGACTGAGCTCCTCCACAATTGGGATATGTCAAAGTATGCCCATTTTTAATAGTAGATTTCTAACTTGGCCATTGCCTAAGCTATGCATCAATATCCTCCTACTTTTTCTAACAATAGGTTAGCTTCATGGCCTTCATTACTCTTCCATGCCAGTGGTAATTCCAAATGTCCATCACACTTGGACTTTACTTGTACATATGAAAATGCTCTCATAAACACATGGAGTCTTGTTTGACAGTTACAAACAGAAAAGTATTGAAAATTGGGGAAAAAAAAATTTATGATAATATTATCTGCCCTGTGAAAAGAAAGCATACATTCACTGACACCCTACACACCAATGTTTGGACTGATCAATGACCAAACATTTATTATCCGCCCTGTCACATTAACAATAGGCTCAAATGCGTTGACATCACAACTTCTTCAATATATGTATTTTTAAAAATTAAAATGCAGAAAAAACATCCCTAGAGGTACTTTCAGGAGCAGTCTTTCAGTCATGCTTTTGAGTTTTACACATAAAATGTATTTTAATACAGTGGTTCAAAGTAAATTTACCCAGCTACCATTTATCAATTTCTTGGCAGTAATCCAGAATCATGCTGATAGTACTCCAATATTGAAGTTACAACACCAAAAATTTTAGCCCATTGATAAACTAAAATGATCCTCAAGAGTCCGTTCACACTTCCATGAACGCAGAGAGTTGCATTGTCCGAATAGCAGTCTCTGCCCAAGATGCTGGCAAGTAGGACTGCCAACAAAGTGAAATTATTTTAACTGCATTGCATCAAGTGGCAGTAGCATTGCAGAGCAGTATGAACGCACCTTTAATCAAAACAACAGTACACAGCGAGCACTGTCAGCTGGGTCATACTCGACTCAAACATCACACCCATGTCATTACCCTTCTTAGTTGTGAAGCACAGACACGCAGATACTTGATTACCACCAAATAGGGGGGAATTATTCGGTTGTTATCGTTCCGCGCGTAAAAGTAAAAAACAAATGTACTCAGAGTGGGAAACAGAATCGCGCGCGCCATGCATAATATTACACACTTCGTCTCTTGCGTTGTCTTGCCCTACATTAGTCCATATCAATTCACACTTTTATGAGCCCCGCCATATTTGGTGGTAATCATAAGTATTATGGATGCCAACTGGTATTATAGGCTTTCGCTTATTTGTAATTTCATCATAAGGTCTGGAAACACCTTGAGGTATTTTTTGATCACTTGGACACTCTAGCAAGTCTTCATTATCTTTCCACATATACACATTTTTTTCTTACGTCATCAGGCTGCTTAGCCATACGGTTTCCCATACAATTCTGGGTACAGGATGAGAGCAAGAGACATCTGCAGAGTAATGTGCGTTTTCTTCTCACCAATACATTACAAAGGGGATGAGCATAGTGTGATGAAATTGTATACAGGGGTCAGGGACACAAGAAAAACGCCATTTTTGGCAGAAATGAGAAAAATGTATATGAAAAATTATCAGAAAAATGCAGGATCTCCAGTTTAAACAATGAAAACTCATCCGTCAATGAAGTCAGGCACATCTGTAACTTAGAAGTAAAAATAAATAAACTACCACACAAGTCTCAAGGGAATGATTGGTATTTGTCGACTTAAATGGCCAGTATTTTGTGTATTAGGGACGCCATTTGTTGTTCGTACATCATGCATGCATTTTAGACTGCGCCTACGAGTGTAGATAAGCGCGGTGTAGTAAGGCGCGATAATGCTTGCAGCGATGAGTAATTTACTTTGTACTCAAAGTTTATGAAGTATATTAAAGGGTGAACTTTGCACCATAAACGTCCAAAGTGCTTAAGCATATATTATAGTGGTATTGGAAGCAAGGGTTGTCAAAATAGGAAAAAAATGGAGTGCAATCTCGTCGATATGTGTTGTTTATATAAATTATATTCTACATCTTTTCAAGAAAATCTTAAAATTTGTTTCTATTTCAATATATTTTTTCTTTTTTTCTTCTTCTTGGACCTGCTTCTCAGGGGTATTGAGTTTTCTTTTTAAGTACCCCTTGGCCTCCAAATGACAAGCTCTCAATTGATGGTACCGCTTAAAGGCATTTTTTCTTGGTTTCTAAATTAGTCTTGTCATAATGCTTTTGGAGGTTTGTAAAAGTAAATGCACATACTACAATGCTAGATGATTTCAGTGAGGCCTTGTGCAAGGCAGTGTCACATCCATCTCGTCATCTTTGATCGTCTTACTATACTTCAAGAAATCCATGTATGTATATATGTTTGTCCCGAGATCACCCTTCAGTTTTCTCAACATTCGCCAAATTTTCACCATTATGTTTACATAGTGGAAGTATTCTGCCGGAGAGCTTTTCTCAAAATCGATAACGTTACCAAGGAAAAAATAGTTAAAAACAACAGAAAATGGTAAATCCATCACTGACGCAACGTTGTGGCAACGCAGTTTTCAGTCAACCTATAGTGCACTGTGTAGTAACAAGCGTGCGGGAACTGCGTGTGCGACAGCGTAAATGAGGCGAGTGTACGGCGGGTGGGTGTACGAAGAGGCGCGTTGTTGCTAGGTGTGTGTACGCATAACTTTTTGTTGGGGAAAACAGGGGAATGCTATTTTTGCTTTGGGTGGTCGCTGCATGCTCCCTACACGGTGCACCGGTCACAGTTGGACACGGGTGGAGCTTCAAAAATATGGATTTTTCTTCCAAGTTTTCTTTCACGACATAAATGTGAGGACACAGGGAGTTGTCGCTGCATGGCCTCTGCATACATGGGAGGACCGGTCACAATTGCACGGAAGAGTTTTACGGACCCAGCAAATACGGACACTTAGTTTTAAGTTGAAAACTTCCTTGCACGACACGGGGGAGTTACCATAAGAGGATTGATGGGTGTGAAAGCGGAGATCAGGAGAGAGGATTAGAAGCGGTATGTTTCGAGACGGGCCTTAATAAGCCTTATAAATCAGTGGCGTGCCCTGGACTTTTTTTTGGGGGGGAACATGGGCATTTTTCCCTTAATCATTGGGAGTAGCAGGATTTTGGAGACGGTAATGTACCTACCGACACAAAAACCAGGCTAGCTTCGCTCACCGGTTGACCACGATTGTTTTTTTTTTTTTTTTGGTTGCCATCGATAATCTAAAGAGCAGGGTTAGGGGATCTATATCACCTACACAACTGCATGCTATTTTTGTGTTATAGCTTTGCCTTGACTGTAATTACATACCCTCATCAAAACAACAGCTTTCAAAAAGAAAATGTACCGCGAAACCTATTTCCATGCTGGCTACGATCTGGCTACGAATGGATCTTTTCCCGACTGGATGGCAACCAAAACCACCCCCCCCCTCCCCGAGGCGCACGCCACTGTTAAGAATATGCAATTCGCCGCATGCCGGTGCAATCCTGAGGCCAGGCATGGAAGCTTTAAGTAGAGATGAAAAATGTGGTAAACGACGGGCAATACGCAAGATGTGATACCTAATTTCTGATCCTTTTATTTTTGACACCAATACGTACCAGCTGGAACGACTAGTACGGATATGATAGAACATATGGGAGTTTGCGGAGTTATGTAAACAAAAAGTAGAATAAGTGCTGGAACACAGGGTCCCGGCACAGGGTAGGATTGAATAAAAAGAAAAAAATAGGTAAATAAAACTGTGAGAATTCGGTTGCGGAGTGCAAAATTTACGACATTACAAATGCGAATCAGAAAGAACAAGAGTTTCCTTCAGTATCGCTTCCGTTTCAGTGCGCTTCCGTTTCAGTGATCGCTTCCATTTCAGTGATCTTTCCCGTTAAATTTCACTCAGCTAGCGGGAGCACGCTAATAGCGCGGGCCTCCCGCTAATTGATATAATCATAGAAACATGGAAACAAGCCTTCCGTTAGATGAATTGGACCGGGAGCCAGAAATCTACAAAACACGGCTCCTGGTCCCTAATTTTTTAAGGAACCTGGATCCGTTTTTGCTACAGCGCAGAGCCTAGACCGTGAGTTATTTAGTTACAAATGATAAATACTCAAGTAAATAAAATAATGTTGGTTCCACTTGTAAAAATCATCTGAACATGCTTTTGGAGAACACCATGTGGAACTACTCATCCTTCATTTAATAACTTTGAATTGAGTACACCAAAGTACTGGGCGCGTTTTTGCTTTCAAAATCCGGCGCCCGAGTCCCAATTTTCTGCCTTACCAGCGCCAAACTTGGGAACCACTGGGGAAAAATCGCACCGGCGCCCGGCTAAGGAAAGCTTGCATGAACTAGATGTTGTCACTTGTGCCGCTTCCCAATGAAGCAAATGCATTCACATTACAATGGCACTTGCCAATTCAACTCTATATTTATTCTGCTGTCGCAACACTTGTCTGAGCAAATCACTTTAAGATTTTAAACATAGGCACAACTCTCTTTTAGTATGCATTCTTTTTGGTTGGCTGGAATGCTGTTTGATTCTGCTTTGAACTGAGATGCATGTGAGAAGAAGTGCATTTAATTCTGGGGTGTACTTTGTCAAGAGAAAAAAACACCATATACCTAGCACCAGAAATTGAGTATTTTGAGCTTCAAAATCATTGTTTGTTATTGGCCAAAGGAGCATATAGAGCTCTCAAGAGCTACAACCCCATGGTTTTATATCACAAGTTCTGCAATCCAATGTCTCACCACTTGTTGGGTTCCTTGACGACTGTGCTGCTTAGATGTGTTGTCAACCAGGAAGATGAAGATGGGCTGGAGGATGGGCTATGAGGAGCAAAAGGTAAATACGCCTTTTGTTACCATGACTGATGCTGTCTGGATGGACTCAGGGAGAATAAATCAACTTAAATTACTACCGAAAAGTAAGAGAGAAAGATTCTAAGTGTCACACAAATTCAACATCAGGACATTGTTCTGCTGGGTTGAAACAAAGTTATGTATTCCAAGCATTCCACTCCAATTAGCAAATGACAAAAGATTCTTTAGCTACACCGTTTTAGTCAGGACAAACTCAAATCTGTTAATTGGTTTTGCACAGATTAAAGAGCAATAAGATTCCAGCAACACGTACGCCAACTGCCAGAAAAGTCATTTGGAAAAATTCTTTTAAGAAATTACGCACCTTCTTTTAGCAAATTGAAAGGGATAATCAACTAGTTCCTAATTTAAAAAAATATTGCCCATCTGGAATAGATCTATGTTTGCTCTGTCTGCATTAAAGGCTCACCTGGTGGGTTGTCTTTTTTGAAAGCATGTTATCCCATCTTAACATTACATTGTATTAGGACTAATGCACCGTGCACCTACTGTGCCATGATACGCGACCCAGGACAGTCAAAGGCGGTATTGTAAATTTCAACTAGAGTAATACGGTATCAGGAAAAGTCAGCAGGTTTTCAACATTTCTTCTACAGTTACCGTCAAAATACTTTAGTGGTATTGCTTTGCTAAACCCGGAAGTTGAATTTGCTGAAAACTCTGATTGGCTGATATCGTTCATGACAATTCGTGCAAGTTGAGAGTGGATCGATCATACAAAGCTCTGTCCCTTTTACATGTTCATGATGACTGGATAGTCTGCTTCTTGGCAGCATGGAAGTACTCTGATAGTATATATGATGTAAGCATGAGTTGCGCTGCACCAGCCTGTATTTTCACAAATTCACTTAATTGCTTGTGATTGAGTTACTCTTTTTACACCTGCAACTTCTGAAAACAAAAGTTTCCATCGCATTTTTAGAAAACCTGTTTTCAAGGGGTGCCAACTGCCCAGACAAACAGTTAATCTTAAGTTGTCTACTAAAAAAACAAAGAACAACTTTTATTTTTTTTATTTTTTTTATTTTTTTTATTTTCAATGTTAAAAAGTTACATGCACAAAGTGGCAACTTACCAAAAAGAAGACTATAGTGATGCTTGTGTACAAAGTGCTCCCAAATAACCATGATCCAATCAAAATGTGCGCCAATACAGACTATCATACTGCAAGAAATAATATGGAAGTCACTGTGAAAGAATGGTGCATCAATTTGCTTATAAAAGTACTGCTATCACATGTAGGAGCCAAAATCTTAGTGTAGTACTAACATAGTATCATAAAGCAATGAGAAGCATTCTCCACAAAAACACAAATCGCAATTGCTGTAAAACACTGCCTTGCGACAGCCAATATCCTTCATGCACCTGCTAGATTGATGATGGAAGGACACAATGGAAGACCATACTTGTAAATGGTAAAATGGGCCATAGTCACACCCAGGGTTAGCAGTGGTGGGGAAACTTGGGCCACCATCTTGAAAAAAGGCTGTATTTCCAGCAATGAAATTTTCCTACCCCACATATGAGATTTGATGTGTTAAGAATAAAACAAGCCGTTCTCGAACGGAGGCTTGCCCCATGTTGCAATCTATAAGGACAACTTTCCAAATTGTGTGGAACTTTCACCAAAATGGACCATTTTTGACCCCTACATAACCTTCAGCATTTCCACCTTTAATTGAAGTTTCTTTATATAGAAGTGATACTTGCAATTTGGGGAAAATTTCACCAAAGTAACCTGTATATGAACCTGTATAGGACCTTTTAACCTGACCCCTTTAGTTGCCTTTCTGTCCCACCCAAATGATCGGTTTTATCAAATTTTTAAATGGGGCACTCTATCCAAAATGCCAGACACGCACGCATACATTACCACAACAGAAAATTACTATTTTCTTAGTCTTGCTCTGGGCATGCTCAGGGTACAGAAAAAACACCCACTTTTTAACACTTCTCGGTCAATATCAAGCTCAAGATGCTTCAAAACCTTGTTTATAACATTTAAAAAAGCCTCAAATTAGCCCTGAAGGCAATTATGACCTTCAAAATCCCACTTGGGGATTGCCTGTCTCCAAAGTTCCCCACACGGGTATGCCATTTCATGTAAGGGTTGTTTTACAATCAGGGTAGCTCTTGGCTGAACACTACAATGTGACCCTTAAAAACAATGTCTGTACTTATCATAAATGGTACGATGCCAACTTAAAGACCACCAAAAGCACTACCTGCAGCTGCAAGAAAGAAACCTTTGAAATGCTTGAGGACTAACAAAAATATGTCATAGGTATTGAAATTGCCGTCTCATTTGATTTAGGCTAATATTTGAGTAGATTCAGCACTGTCATAAAGAACATTTGGAATCAGGAATAGCATTTGGAGCAATGTAGTAATTATCCAGAAATTTTAAAAGAATGACCATTTGGTAACAGTAGTGTCATTGAAAATTTGTAAATTCCGTCAAAAAAGTCCTCTCCATATTTAGAATAATTAACGATTAAACTAAATGACAGTTGAGGGGGGGTTTGTGTTTTGCCTGTTAGAAAAAACTCGAGTTATGCTTTCTATACGATTGGTAGTAAACCAACTGGTGGCACCCATTAAGTTTTCCTTTATCACATATCAAATGGTTAGAAAGTCAGGTCCATCAAAATCTGTCCTTTCCGAAAAACATGAAGTTTTTGAACTACCCATAAAAAATTGTTCTGAAGCCCTCATACCTCCGAATTTTGGAAACATATCTTTGATGTCTACAATACAAAACATTAATACTGAAAATAATCAAAACACTTTGTTTTTTCACCCCAAGTGTAGAAATGATGAAGTGTCAGTCAAACTGTCTCTCCGAAAAATGCAACTTTCATCAATCATAAAAATTGTTCACGAAAGATTGTGACGCCTAAAAATTTTGGAATTAGCCTACAATTTGCAAAACACCAATATTGAACATAATATGAGATTCATTTTCACCCCAACGAGACAGTCGAGGGTTGGGGTTACCTGATTGTAAAACAACCTTAACCTTCATTTCAGCTGATATCGGCCAGAAAACAGTTTCAGGTATCAATTAATAAATAAAGATGACAAGGGAAGCACAGCAATACCTACCCAACATATTTGTATCCACTAAAAGTATGAGATCCCAGGGTGTGTGTAAGCCCAGTCTGTAGATTCATTATGTAGAGTGTAACTATAACAGCTAGGATTTATCACCAACCATACCAAGGCAGTACTGGCTGGGATACCTAATTGCTATGGAGAAAATCTGCAAATGGATGACAAAGAAGTAATTATTCAGCTACAGGAGAATACAAGAAATCCATGCAGGCGTAGAGTGAAAATGAGTGAAAACTTATTAGTCTTTCAGAACTAGAAAATTGTTTTCAGAAATTATTCGGTGTTAATATAAATCAGACATTGTCTTTTGGTCGCGCGCGAGCGATCGCTCGCGCATCAAAATGCTTGAGCTCGAGCGATTTATCGCGATCTTGTTAAAGCCGGCTGCTGCGAGTTTTCTACCTTCTTATTTGAGCCGGCAACCCATGAAAAATACTTTCTTTGGCAAATAATGTAAAGTGATAACGGAACACTATGCTTTACCAGTTACACGCACTTTTCAGATAGTGTGAACGGCTGGTAAATCGGGGTGCGAGAGCAAAAATCTGCGGGTATTAACGCCACAAATGTATCGGAACTCCTATGGAAATACCGCATGGAAGGTGTACTAAAAATGAACACGGACTATGGTAATAATGCATGAAGTAAAACGTCGTGAAATTTAAAAGCCTTGCACTTTTAATTCGCACGTGGTTTTGTTTGAGCCGATGTTTTGATAGCTACGATGGCGCCTAGGGCGAAGCAAGGGAAAGAAGTTGAGGGGCTTACAACCATTACGGAAGTAGAATTTAGATAATTTCCGACATGAGAAAGAACGATAGACGGTACCAACTTATGTCAATTGATTTGTAACTATGCACGAAAAAACATGTTCAAAGAAATGAAAGGTTGCCGGGGAAAGGCGTCGCCCGCTTACAAGTAAGAAAATACTGACAATGACACACGTTGATGGATACATTATCAAGCATTGTGAATCGCCATTATTAATGGAAAACGTGAGCTTACTCCCAATTAGTTTTAAGATAATTCTGACCAAATATGACTGACTGTTGCCGACACTAGGTTCTAACATTGTTACTGAATATGTTTGATGTTCGTGCATGCCAGTTTACTCCCCTAGTCTAGACTGAGATCCCTTTCAAAATTAAAAAAAAAAAATTACGCCTGTTTCGAGGTTCAGGCCTGGGGGAATAATTCTTTGAAAATTGATTCACTTGAATGATAACATCACATCATGGTAATTGAATTTAAATCTTGAGGGACAGTCTAAGTATGTAGCTTTACTTGTTACTAAACTTGAATTTGCAGTAATTAACAATGCTTATTGTAACCTGAATTGAACTTAAGCTTCTGAGCTTTTTTAAATGCTTATGGTCCCAACCTCAGTTGCCGGTCCGCTTGCAATGCTGATCAGCTCTATGCTTGTAAAAGCTCGTCTCCAGCCAATTTGGGAGCTTTTTTAAAAAGCTCTTCTGCAGCTCGCCTCAAGGTAGCCAAGATGAGCTTTTTAATGCTCCTCTGGAAAATTTCAAAAAGACCGTGTCTGTATTAATGGCTTTCCTCCCTCTCCCCACTCCCGGCAAATGATTACTGAAATGGAAAAGAACAGAATGTGAATCTGAAATTAGGCCATCTTAAAGCAATATTTGTTCAGGGTCCTCATAACAACACTCTCTAAAAAATGGCTAGAAGTATTTTGAAAAGTGTGCTGGTGTAAAGGCTGGAATAACAAAAATAAATGCCTCTTAGGACACAAGCCTATATACAATACCAAAAACTTACAAATTTGCTATCCATTTTGTAGAGAATTTGGTATTCTTGTTAAAATCAAAGATTAGTTTTGCTTTTTGTATTCTGTGCTTATGGTCTGTGCATGTTGACTGTATGCATATGCTGTGTGCATGTGTGTATATATGTGTGTTTTTGCATTCGTGTGTGCATGCATGCACAGGTTGAATATCGGAATCCTCTCTTTTCAAATGTTCTCAGTAATTAGAATTACTTTCAAAAATGTATTTATGATATATATCCATTCTATTCAAATTGGTTACCCAGCTTACATAAGACTCACCTGTCTTGTCTCCCAAGTGCAACACCAGCCAACAGTAAGTAGTTACAAATACCCATTACTGGTATGTACAGATCAGGTTGCGGTGATTTCATATAGGGGTGATATTGGCTCGTCTTGTTGAATTATAACGAATGGACCTCCTGAGGGAATAACAAAGCGGTGCAAAAAAAAAAACCTAAATCTTACTATTAAACATACCATTAGCACACGGAATGAACTGGCTGAGTACTTAAGTTAGAGTTCCAAACATTGCATTTACACTGCTGGATACATATCATCAACAATATATGGGTACACATTTTTATATCAATGATACAAAGACAACTGTTGTTTTGGAGATAATCGCATGTTCATGTATACCTCTATGTATCGGCGTGCGGATTGGGCAAATACGCGTCACGTGACCATGTTCAAGGGTTGCCTGGCGTTTATACATGGCTTGCCGTGACGACAGCAAAAGTGCTCAAAAATCATGCAAATTTCCGACTGAATTTGATATGTAATGAATTTAATTTTGTAAGTAATAGTAGTAAAAAAGTACGATACATGAACGGGGTTAATTCATAGTATGTTGGGTATGAACGTTGTTTTATGCCCTCGGGCAAGCCTGGCATAAACAATCGTTCATACCCAAAATACTATGAAGGAACCCTAATTCAAATGCCAAACTAAGATTTATAATGACATAACCAGGTTTGATGCTACAAATGGTAGACTTCCAACTAATTACAAGTGGTTTAAACTGTATTAGTGAGGCTACACCTAAATTATTTAAAACTATAGTCATTTGCCATTCTCGAGTCAGGACATCAATGTGTTCAGACAGTTGTTTTGTGTGTTTACATTACCCATCTTTAATACACACAGGTGGGATACATGTATGCCACACCAGTTGCATTATGAAGACACTGCCATACCCCAAACAGCCTTTTCTCAGTTACACCAACAGCTTGACAAGCACTGTGAATTTTTAATGGAAAATTGCTCACAAACTCAGTTGACACCTTACCATGGAAAGAGGGCTGGTGTAATTTCAAGTTCAAGTTCAAATTTATTTACATAACATATCGTTACGTGACGGAAAAATATGTAATACATATAAATATATAATAATACATAAAGTATCAAGTGAAGGACTGCTAAGAATGAACTGGTGAGGTATATGATATTATATGCTAGGAACAGTAATGGACAACACGATAGGGCTTATGTTATTGCTGGCCCTGTTAATACATACATTACAATGCTGCAACATCTGTATATATACACTAAAGGTTCGATTCATACTTCCAGTGCAGTGTGCTGAAAGTGCCGATATATGACACTTTTACTGCAACTTGATGCACCCAATGCATAACGCAAGTTAAGAATGTTACATTGTTGCAGTACTGCATGCAGCATCTTGGGCAGAGGACTGCTATTCGGGCAATGCAAATCACAGCAGTGGAGTGCATGGAAGTGTGAACGAACTTAACACCAATGACTCGAGGCCAAGTAAAAAGCAATAAATAGGTTCTTTGGATTAAACTTAACTAAGTTGGAATAACATAGGGGCTTTTTCAATACAATTATTATTACATGTACCACCTGTGACCGGCACACAATCTGAGGCAAAAGTAGTAAATATGCATTATGTAGGACAACATCAATACAATAAACTTCCGATTCCATTTTTAAGACAATGAGCCCCTTCAAAATCATTCCACAATCAACATACTGAGATTTTGCAATGCGCATAGCCCACCTTTAGCTCCTCTTCAAATAAGATTTTAAAAATCTTTTCAGAATTCGGCAATTATGATGCCAATTCCTTTATCATCAGCATTACTAAACAAGCTGAACGAAGTCCTAAAATTTGATTGGAATCACTAACTGAAAGAACATACCTTGAAAAGGAGCATGGATTCTTAAAAGTGTGTATAGACTGTATGTCAGTCCCCTTATTTGTGAATACATTTAGTTGTGTATGGCATTTGTTTAGATGTGGTAAGTTTACTACACAAGATTACAACATTTTTCTAATGAAAAATTGTCTAGTGGACTATTTGAAAGACAGAGAAATCACCCAATAACCTTCATTAATTGGTTGAAAAGTGCGGGCGATTCTCTTACTATCAGTCCGCTGAAAATCTCCCAAAGCATGACTGAAACCATGTTTGGAAATATGGGCTGACACTTGAGGCTGAGTTTAACATAAACTGAGACATAAAAGTTTCCATACTTCTTTTCACATGGATTGAATGTCCATATGTAACAGTGATGGCTCCCAAACATGAGCAATTAGCTACATGTTGCCATGGTATCTGCCAATATGCAATAGATTCTTCGAACTGGCAAGCGACATAACACACAATGTTACCTATTAACATATACAATACTCTATCCACAGGGTTATTTCCCCTTCACCTTTTTGATTGCTTTTCCAGTTTGAGGCATGTTTGTAGCAAAATCAAAGACCATGCAAAGTGCACAGCAATTTCACACACTGCATATCAGAGTGAACACTTTGCATTTCACTCTGAAAAATATTCTTGAGAGTGAAGACCCTCTTCAATTTATTCTGTTCTCAGCAACACTCAGGACAGACTTCACTCTTCAGATTTTCACTTTCACTCTTGAGAAGTTTGATCCAGGTGAAACTATTCTTGAGAAAAAAAATGAGTGAATGACTGGATGCAAATATTCCTGGATCTTTGAGCATCAATCCCTTCATACAAACTCTTGTGCTGAAAGTCTTACAAAATTCAACACAATCTGTTTGAACCTGTCACTATGATTTACACTATGTTCACTACCAAGAACCAGTTTCATTGGGTTGTATTTGTACCATACATTGACTGAACTGACCTTGTGTGATCTGGGTATCATATTCATACCTGAAAACCAGAAGGTATATTTTCTAAATACATTGGTGATTTGAGATTTTACTAGCTCATAGTGTTGTTAACTTCAAAATAGGGAAGGTAGGTTTCAGCTTTCTCTACAAGCTTCCATTGTTTTTGCACCTGTTTTCATAGCTTCACTTGCATTCTCCGTAGCAGCTGCATGTTTTTTTTCATGTCCAGAATGCTGAGACGCACTTCTCCAAGCGGTCTAGTTTAACTTATGAAGCTAAACATTGACATCTACATAGAACTACATTGATACCACAACATCTGACTTACCGTATGTGTGAAGGGGCAGAGTAGAATGGCACTTTCTGGCAACATAGTTGTGTCCACTGCAAAGTAGTACTTCAATTTACTAACTAA